>JALPQI010001343.1:0-126269 GCA_025490895.1 Thaumatotibia leucotreta | reverse complement strand
TTGGAGAAATTTGCTGTGTTTTACACCTGCTGCAACCCATTCACGGGCACAAAAATAGATATCCGTGAACCGGTCCCAGCAGGCATATAGAGGCTATTGGAGATTATATCGAAAAGACTAGTGGGTTATGGTGATGAAGGTTGGATGGATGATTGGTAGAAGGTAGTACTTACCTAAAATTATAGGTAAGAATTATTACACTTACATTAATTAGGTACGTTTCTTTTAATATATGAACAAGAGTTGATGTTGATTTATTTGAAATTTAACATGTTAATAATTGTTAATTGATCCCAAGAATCTTTTTATTGTTTTCAATTACTCATAGTACTCAAGTATTTTTCTATTATTCAATATTAATAAAAAAATGATCATCATAAGCTTTGTCTTATTTTACCTTAACGCTTTACACAAATTAACTCAAAAGTGACAACCCTAACACTTTTGAAAACTCAGGTGCCGTTTGTATGGGAAAGGGAAAAAACTGCCAGGTAACATTGCCCACTTGATTTATTCAAACATTTACACAGTTATCGCTGAGCTGTTTACAGGAAACGGTTGGATTGCCCGTAAGCTAGGTGTGATTCTTGTTTCAAAGCTATACGAGCTATATTTAAGTGCAAAATCGACGTGGGCAATGTTGGCCAAAAGTCCGGATAACTTTACCCGCCCTCAAAATCGCAAAAAATATAACTAAAATGATGATTTAAAAATTTTTACGAGACATAGACAACTGCACTTGATCACAATATACCTGTTAAGCCAAAAAAAGTAGTAGGCTTTCATAGTTTTTTTTTGAGAAATTCGTGTTTATTTGAAAAAAGCGGGCAAAGATAGGGCATTTGACGGTATGTCGTTAAGCGTCGCATGTCTGGATATACGGCCTGCGCTTTTTTGACAAATTAGTCCGTGGTGTCCCAGTCGGTCCACGTCTGTGCCACAACAGCATAAGTGAGGGGTACATACCGCGGCCCCGAGTCTCAGGCCGGTTGCGAGCCTAAGAGAGGCCGGATCCAGGAAAGTACCAGTACTAGCCGAAGGATGGGCATGCAGCCAGTAACCAGCTTCCCGGGTTCCGACCGCCAAAAGTCTCGCACGATCCGGACCTGCAGAGCTGTTTAGAAGAGAATTGTATGTTAGATCTGTAACGACCCGCCCCTCTTAATAACCCCTCTTTTATAAATAAAACTAAAACTACTTAGTCGACTCTCCTGCTTTTAAAGTTTTGGCCTTGATGAAGTGTGATCGTCTAGAGATTGATGGTGGACCCTAACATTGTTTCATAGTAACCTAGAGTCTTTGACAATAACAGAATATGTGGAGCTTGTGGAGATAAATAATAATGCCTAGACTAAAGAATAAGGAAGTATATTCGCAAATTAAAAGAAGATTAATAATAATTCAAACAGTCACATTATGATAAAACATTTTGGATGGCATAGCAAAACATAATTAATCAAATAGGAAAACAATTAGTAGCTTAAAGTATAAATTTATAATGTAATTCACTAAAATTCTAGAGCACCACCTGCAGAGAGAGAAAGGCAAACATGAGAATTTAAAATATAAATGTTTAGTATATAAGGTTAAAAAAAAAAACAATAAAAAAATAATTATTGTTTTTTTTTTCCTAATCCACTACCAGCTATTTCTTGTCGCGGCTAACTTGTGATAGTCCATTCCTTTGCTTTTCTACCAGAGTTTCAAAGGAATATAAATATATTTTTACAACAATTGTACTCTTAAGTACTGAGTTAATATAATAAAATAGAACAATGGAAGATTTTCCATATCCCTAGTCTACGTTCATATGAATTCTTAAAAGAACTCACGTCTAGATTGTACATGTGATAGTGTTACTTCATCATGTACGAACTATCATCAAGCAGGATGTGGTCTGCGACCCTAGGCTAACCTAACAGACGCTACCAGCATTTCGGAAAGCCTATTCCAAGCGAGAAGAAATGCCAAGAAACTCGCTTGTACTGAGATTTCAGCTCAACTACCTTCAACAGTCATTATTTATATAGAGTAGAAGGAGTACTGTAACAGCCTTAGCTTATCCATTACTACCAATGTCATTTAGAATTCCAGATTTTAAAACCCATTTGCATAAGTAAGTACCACATTCAAAGTATAGTGGTTACCAACTTCTGATCTTATGTTACATTCGATCAGTGCTAGATCCAATCGGTTTTCCAAATAATTCACCAGATCCTGTAATGGATTACAGATTATTTATATTTTAGCATTTATTGTATTCAGTAAGTTGAACTCAAATTAGATTTAAAAAGTTGATATGCTAATTTTAAAGCATAGGTAAACCATAATAATGGATTCCTTAAGATTTGTATATTTAAATACAAAGAGCCCTCACTTAGGGTAAACTTTAGATAAGTATGTAAGTATACATAGATATTTGGGGTCTAGATTACTAATAAGTAACCTAGGTTTTATTGTATAATATGAAAGCAAAGACTAAATTACTTCATAGCCTCTTTTGTGCTGTAAATAGTAATTTATTTTATACTATATCAATATGTCTGAAGGTTTAGATTTGGATACAAATATATATTATAAATGCAGTAGTCTTGAGTATATTAAATACTTGATTATTATACTGTGCCTATATATGAATAGTATTAATAAAGATGGAAAAGATATTAATGGTATTTCTAATACATATTACAATGGTTTACATGTGTTCAACCTAGATTACTAGATTAGGTAATTGGAGCTTTATTTCCAAAACAAAGCAGCTGCTCTGAAAATTATGCATGCACACAAAATAGGTAGGTAATTTACACAATGAAATCCCATAAAGATGATGGTATAAATTCTTCTAAATGGTAGGTTCAGATTACTGAGATCATATTTTCTTGATGGAAAGGCAGCACACTGCTCTGTGCACTATGCGTACTACAGACAGACATTTCTCACAGAATAATGATTGAAATTTCGTAGTACCAGGATATCTCTCATCATTAATCTCTATTTGTTGGTAGATCTCCGACCAATATACTATCAATAGGCAACCCTTTGACGGGCGGGAGATCGGAGTTGGGCCCGAAGGCCTATAGTCAAGATCTCGCTACGACAAACAAAATTAAACACTTACCAGTTACTTCGAGCTCACTGTTTAATGAAATTCTTTGTCATCTGACTTAACTTTAATACACTAAAACTTTCCTACAACTTTAACAAATAGGTAGGTACTAAGACAACACAGTTCCTGAAATCGCCTTGACTGCTTTGTTATCACCGTTCGGTATCCACAGTCAACGTTTTACATAGAGGGTTAGTTAATACATAAAAGTGACCTCGAATGCAAATGCAATCTACTCTAGGTGTTGTTAGTAACCCAAATATCTCCTAGATTATTCTTTCTCATTGATTTATATTTATGCAACATAGGTACGTTAACCGGAAGAAACGGGCGAATTTAAATATGAAACTCACTTTTTATTCCCAAGACTAGGTGTATTTTATGTAGGTAATTACTGTAAAGTTAACACTCGATAAGATAATCAAAAACTCACCAAATCGAAGGTATTTGCAACTTACTCCACATTTTAATCTACCACGTGACCACCTTCCAGAGCGACCGTACCTTCTCCATCTCAGCCAGAAAAATCCCCCTTTTGCAAAAAATGGCGTCTATTTATAGGGTTTTCGAACTGCCTAAAATGTATCACTAAAATTCCCGAACCAAGTAAAACGTTGTTACTATTTAATATCGACCTTATTTACTACAACTTAAAGTTTACTTTCTCTTGACTCTAGGTTTGACTTAAAATCTCTTTATTTCTCTATGATATTTCGGCCATGTTTTCTAGGATTTTGCACACTAAACTAGCATCGTCCTTTTTAGGTTTTAATAATTTCGTACTGATGTTTGATCAAGGGATTATATTTCGAAAATACTTTTTAGTTCGAATATTTATTTTAATTGTTAGTATTTTATAACACGAGTCCGACTAGACCCACTATCGCGTATTTTAATTGCCGGATTGAACGGAAATGAATTAATTCAATGAAGTACTTCGTTGACTATTTACGATCGTTTAATATCTTAATATTCGCCAATTGCGTTGGTTTACTATGGATACATATATAAAAATTATAAATATAATTATGGAATATATGTAGCAGTTCAAACGGACTGTTACAGATCACAATACACATTGTCCCAGCTCCTTTGTGATTTTAGGTTGTCGGGAAAATTTTTAGAAGGGCAAGCAATTTTGAATGCATTTTTGGCGTCCTCCAAACCCGCAGTCTCACAGTTAATAGGCAGAGCCCTTAGGATCTTTCCTGTGAGATCAGACGTGCTGTGGACGGACGCCAAAAAAGCAGGAGAAGCCACACATGAAATTTTTCGTATCCCTAAACCCCCATACCGAATTGGGAGGGATGCTTGGGACCAGGAACGCTCCGTTAGCTGAATGTTTAGAATTTTTTTCTATGGTAATTTTGATTAAGTCGTCTAAAGGGTTATAAATTAATATTTTTCCAGAACGGACAGCAACGGAGCACGTATGTCAATTTAGGGACAAAAAGACAAATTCAATATAGATTCTATACAGTGTGTTTCCTGAGTCACTAATAATATCGCACTCACCGTATACATATTAGGTCATTTTAACAACTTTTATTAGTAAGGGACCAACGCCGAAATTGCGAAAAAAACACTTTCCCATACAAAATGTCGAGACGACGCGAGACGTCACCAATTTGCATGAAAAAGTATTTTTTTTTTTGCAAATTTGGGGTAGGTCTCATACTAAAAGTTGCTCAGTATGACTTATATGTACGGTGCGTGCGAGGTTTATTTTTATTAGTTAGTGACTCAGGAAATACCGTATACAAATAAAAATATACCTACATAGTTTTTGCTGATGACGTGCCGGTTTCTTCTACGAAATCTACGAACCGGGCTGCAGAGATGATGACGTGTACTAAATAATTATAGTTATACGTCCCTTTTCTAAGTCAACGCGTGTAATTACAAACCGGCTTTTGTATTGTTTGCTCTGTCATTTTATCCGATTTGTTTCTCCGCAGTAGGTACAACAGTCGGCTGTAGAATCAAGATTACACAGATAAATACAGGATAAATAAGATGTATAAAGTGATAAATTACATAAATTCCAACCCATAATTTATTATGTTAATAAAAAAGTGTACTCTTCTAAAAATTAAGATGGAAAACAAAATAGTATCACATTTTCTAATAACCGGGACTATGGACATCGGCAAACAGGGAGAAGTCTATTCACGACTAAGTAAGTATGTCTGACACATGATCAGAAATAAACAAGAAAAGTGGACAAAACTGATTACGGAATGGTACCCCATGGATGGGAAACGGAAAAGAGGAGGACAACTACGCCGCTGGGAGGATGATTTAAAAAGAGGTGGACATATTTGGAGAAGAACCGCTATGGAAAGAGTGGAAATCTTTAGAGGAGGCCTATGCCGGAGGGCAAAACGACTATGCCGATGTCTAATATTATATATGTCTAATATTATACATATATATTGTATATGTGTTATCAATTCTTATATTGTAAGTCGTTAAGTAAAGGCTATAAATAACCAAAAAAAGTATGTCTGAAGTAATTTGGTGCGAAATAATATTACTTAGTAGTCGAATTTCTGCCAAATTATGCGAAAGTGGAAACGTATCAGTACCATCGTATAGGTAGTAGAGATAGGTATTAATAAGTCTCTATCCAAAATTAACTCTGTCAGAAAATCCCAGAACTGAAGTTACTCGATTATAATCTGATGATGAGGAAAGTCGTATATGAAACGATTACAAATACAATTTATGCATAGGCTGCAAATGAAACCGGCTCCGAGATATCTAAGGTTTCTAGTCCCAGTTTTCCTTATTGGCGTAAATCCAATTAGGTGAAATGAGACTCTTTGGTACTTCTTTCCGCCAAATGCCTTTAATTTCATCAAACCGACATTCCTACGTCATAGATACATGTAATGTATCGTAGCATTCGTAGCCAATGAAGGTAAGGTACCATATATTGTATCAAACAGAATCTATAAGTTTGGTGAGCCAGGCGCGGATCCATTATTTCGTTCAGGGGGCGGGGGCATTTTCTTTTGAAGTTGACATATACCGGAATTACGCCTAGATCCTATGTGTTGATTCAACAAAGTGCATTTTACGAATAACTCAAAAATTGGTAGTTATTGTAAGTAGATACCTACATAGTTATTTATGATGATAATTAAATACTTTGTTTTTAATTACGATCGATGATTACATTTAGGGAGAGGGTTAATGACCTGCCTGAAACCGGTGTCCAAGAAAAATGTACGCCAGTTTACCTCATACGGGTTTTCTTATTAATTTGTCATTGAGACAAGGATGAAGTACCGACATACCTACTCGATGTGTGGTATACATATATTCTGTGTGTGTGGGTACATCAGTTATTTAATACGAGATCTTTCTTGTCTGTGGTGGTAGGTACTTGGATAATATCCGTTGGGTCATTCAGTATAGGTAGTATTCTTAACTATTACGAAAAAGTTAGAGGAAAAACGTTTTTGCCTCTCATTATATATCAGTACAAGCTACTATTATAAGTTTCGTTACACGGAAATTCCAAGCGTCTTCCTCAAGTCTTGGTCTGCCACACGTCATGCGACCACATTGAGTAGATAAGAATAAGAATAAAAAAGTTTTTCTCAAACTTGCTACGGAATGTTGATGTTACTTACTTTAAATTAAGCCCGGAAATACTCTGTATCCGGTGTCATATGTTAGGATGATATGTAAAGAGATTTCATGTATTTATTTCACACCTAGGACTGCAAACAAACTGTCTTTTGTTTTGAAACGTCAAATTGTGACACTAGGTCTTGACATTCAGCCACAGAAAAAAAAATAACCTAAGAACTAATGTCTATACCAACAGGTAAAAGGATACCTCAAACAGATTAAAAAAAGTTAGGCGCGAATGTTTTTTTTAATGTTGTATGACACGTATGATACTATACTATACTATTGGTTTATTTACAAATCAAATAGTATGGTTCGACGAAATGAGTTTGTTTTATTTCATGGCAAGTTTGAGAAAAGCACTATACAAATCTCGGCGAGAAACAGGCCGCGTATACCCTTCGTTTCCCGTCCTCTATATCTATAGTAATGTACTATAATTGCCCAAATTACAGAATACAAAACAAATTTCAAAACAAATTACAAAACAAAACAAATTACAAAACAAGAAAAAAAAACAAAAATTATAAACAAGGAATGTAGCAAAAAACAAGAATTCTTATCTTATCTTATACCCAATAGAAAACGAAATAAAAATAAAAACTAAATAAAAAAAAAACAATTGCTTTGTATAGGTATGGGCAATAGGTACCAGTCTCAGCATAAGCTAGATATGTGAAGTATATTCACATATCTAGCTTATGATATGATATGATACTCGGAACAGAGGACAATTTTTAGATTTTGAAACCAACGATTTTGTAAGAAAAGAAGTCATATTTCTGATATGATAACCGCGGAATGTATAAAACATATTACAAACTGGCAAACAAAATACCTATGTGTCAATGGCAGTAAAAACGACTCGAAGTTAAAATTACCTACTATATTTTTTCATCTGCATTTTTCTAATCACGGAGTAATTCACTTGTTACAATACTATTATAGCGCCAATTAAATGCAAGTTCGCGTAATGCAGGGGCCGAATCAAAGTATGAGGTCTGCTATCGCCAAGTAGCTGCCTTTCGTTTACGATTGACGATTAAGCGTTAGCGATTGGCAACTTGTCTAAGCACCATGGTCAATAAGGGCTCGCATATTGGCGCATATATCTACTCGTACAGGGCTGGTATTAGATAGCTAATATTACAGTTCGTTCGGAAAGTAATTGCACTTGAAATATGAACGCGCTATACCGCATGGCGCGCAAAATCGAAATATCATGATGTAACAATGGCATTATAATTTTAAAATAGGTACATAGATTTCAAAGAGAATGTTGATGTTATACAGTGTGTCAGCTAGAATGGCTACGAGCTGTCACTCTTATTTTACATGTCAATAGAGTATCACAAAAATAATATATCAGTGGCGTCGAAGTTAAGTAAGAGGTACACAGAGCCTAAGTCAGTTGGGCTACCGAACTCCGAAGTTCGCAAATTTCGGGGATTTGTCTCTGTCACACCAACGAAGGAGACATAATTAGGGTTAGGACAAAGGAGGGACAAATCCCCAATATTTGTAAACTTCAGCGTTCGCGGTCGGGCCACAGGTAACTTGTCAGCTGGAAACAAGAATAATTTAATTACCTTTTTCTACTCCTGACCTTTTCTTTGCTAGTTACATAGCTACGCACACTATTGTAAAGATATACATAATTACATCTGTCAAAAGTCTATACTCTATTTCTCAAAAACGCACTCTCAGCCGGTATCGTAATGTCGCCGCGTTGTTCGATAAGAGAAGGCACGCGAGATATATGGGCGTCTCTAGCTGCCAGAGGTCGTCACTTTCCGAACAGACTCAAAAACGCACTGCGTGCTACCACAGACTGCCATCACACCTATGATAGACGCCATATTGAATTTGTTCCGATCTTCGATTTTTTACACTGCTACCAACATTAGTACCAGATTATTTATTACAATAATTATAAATTAAAATAATATAAGGTTAAAATAGAATTTTAAAAGAAAGGTTTTGTTTTTTCAATTATTAATGTGATATAATATATTTTTGTACCAATTACAAACTTCATATTATGCAAAATTACTTATTTTTAGCTCTGGCAACTAAGCGCGGTTTTAAAAGCAAACTTAACCATAGACAATGACAGCTGCATTAAAAAAAAAAACCTTCCCGCTTTCCGCTAGCAGTTGAAAGTCCTACCGCGAACTTCGAAATTCAGTTTCGATCATTTGTCTCTGTCACTTCAACAAGATGATTATTAGAGTGACAGAAACGGATAATCGACTTTTGCGAATTTCGATGTTCGTGGACGGCCCCCAGTTCTGTATAAGATCTGAAATCGAATTGGAGATCAAAAATGTAAACAAATGGGATACCACCACAAAAAAATTATCGCGAGAGGTGGGTTATCTAAAATCATTGAAATACTTTTAAAAATGTGCACATGCATGTAACTGACGGTACGTATAGTTTTTAAATATTTTACTAATTTTTAATATCATACATTATTTTTTTAATCATATATTTCTCTAGTTTTAATAAAATGTAGGGTGTTTAATTTATACTACTGGCAATGATAAGAAGTTTTAAACATTTGGTTCGCAGTTATAATAATGTACTGAAAAAAATCAAAACAAGATGGTGCTCCAAATGACTCTTTTATGAATCCATAAACACTCCTAAAATTTACCAATTACGAAGTACATGAAAACAGATTTTAGTATTTTTACCTACAAATCAATAAATTTAATTTTTTTATAGAAATTGATTCGATTGTAGCAATAGATGAAGACTGGAATTCGTTCCCCGACTATCAGATTAAAGTAACACGACATTGGTTTTCAAACATTGATTATGTTGATTATTTACATCATTCTAGCAAATTTTCTAGGTATTATTTTTGTAATCAGGAACCGTGGACACTCAGCCGTATGTTTTTTATAGTCATGTCCAAAAAATCCAAAAATATGTTAATGATTGTGATACTTGGGTATTGAACATACTTTGACTTTCGCGTATCTACACATAACAACATCAAGCATTGTCTTAGGTTTAGCACTTGTAAGGATAGTTTGTAAGTGTGCAAATAAATAAAATAAAATAAATAACCCATCTCAAAATGCGACGTTAATTTATAAAGGTGTAAAAAAATAAAAAGTTTTATACCCCTGGAATGTCATTTTAACATTGACTTTACAATGTCATGTCATTGTCATAAATTGTTTACATTTTTGATCTCGAATTCAATTTCAGAGCTTAGGTTTGATTCAAGTCGATTCGCATATAGTTTGTGCCAATGTGCAGTGCCTAAAAAATGTGATTTGTTTCATTATTATTATTAATTTCCAATGTTCCGCCTGCTCCTTTTGGGAGTGCAGGTATGTATGAGCTAACAATATTATTTTAGTTTGTTTATATACATACTAGGTGTTTATTGGTGACAACTGGAATAGATGTGTGGTGTTAAGTAATGTATGATATTTTATTTTCCCCACACTAGCTCGGAAACACCTACTTCCTTCACTGATTTCAGTGAGGGAAGTTGCATTTTAATCACTTGTGAAGGAAGTAAATTGACAGATGAACCGTGAAACGTTAAAAACCATGGAACGTAAAACGCTGGTATGGCTATGATTCGCTGATTATTTTTGAGGGACACCATGAAAATTTTATCATACACCAGATTATTTCATTTATTCAAGATAATAAATTAGATTTTTAGTATTTCATAAAAACCTATCGCAAAATCTTATCATATTGGACAAAAACCAGATAGTAATCTTTTACATTCAGAACGCAACCCGCTAACACTGACGTCTTGTACGTCAATGTTGCCAACTTATAAAAAAATACTCGAATGTACAGTTTTGGAAGGAAAGTTTCCTATGTAATATCTTACCAAAAAGTAGGCAATTTAAGATTACCTCACACATTTTTTAAAATGATTGATGTTTTAAAGCTGCCGGATACAGATTTTATACTTAAACATGATAGAAATTTTGACAATTTAATTAATGTAGGTAGGTTTTATTGTAATTATAAAAAAACTGATTTGTTGCATTGATTGTTTTTTTTACGCGTTCGTAGCTGCTTCCTCGCTTTAGTGTGGGGAAAAATGTTGTGTTACACATGGGAGCAAAGTTTGTTTAATTATCGTGCCTTGAAACCCTCGCAACGCTCGAGATTCCATTTTTAAACCACTCGCTTCGCTCGTGGTTCAACTGTGGAATCTCTTGCTAGCTCGGGTCTCAATATTGGCACGATGATTAAACAACCACTTTCCTCCCTTGTACAACAAATAACTATTGTTCTGTGTATGCTATGCCACTTAGTCGTAGAAAAAGTATAGTATGCAACGTTGTATTATTAGTTCAAAAAATGCTCGCGACGTCTTCAATTGCGATACTCGCCCTTCGGGCTCGTATCGCAACTCACGCCGCTCACATTTTTTGACCCCTTATAATACCACTATTGCATAAAATACTATAACCACTCAATTGCTTTTGGTAACTGGTAACACTCTTATTTTATATAGGAATAAAGCTCAACCAAAATTTCAAGTGGGTAATAATAATAACTCATAAATAGATCTTAACACTCAACTCATTTCCCGGTTTTACATAATGTTTTAGTGGTGAATATAACACACGTATAACACTTTCCACCGTGCGACAAGTGAAAGTCTAACTTGAATTTACACAGTAAATAAGTAGGGGAAACTAAGGTAACTTAAATATTTATAGCAAATACCTAGAACTAGACACTGCGAACATTAATATAATAGGTAAGGAATGTTGATTTCTGAACAAGGAATAATTGTACACTCTCGCCCAATGAATACGTATCAAGTGGATTTTTTTATAGAAAATAATGCAAACATGCTAATTAGAAATATAAAAAAAAATAATCTTTTTTTAAATTAAGTTGTATTTAATTTAGGTGCATTTCCCGGAATTTATTATTGAATCCATATATTTGCATGCATTCTTATGTTTTACTGCAAATAAACTGAATTGATTGAGCGACGACCTGGTAAAGGTTGCGGGTGTCCAATGGATGCGGACAGCTCACGACCGATCTTTGTGGAACTCTCTGGGGGAGGCCTATGTCCAGCAGTGGACGTCAATTGGCTGATGATGATGATTGATTGATTATTTGTGTGTAAATTATAATGTACTAAGTGATTAGTTATTGACCCAGTACACTAGCCTACTACCGCGAACACCGAAATTCGTAAATTTCGGGGATTTATCTCTGTCATTCTTACCAAGGCGTAAGTAGAGTAAAGGTGCATTCAGACCAAAAGAGCATTCGCTGTTCTGTCCCCCGCTCTACGAAATCAACCAATCACGTTTTGTGTAACGATCGAATTTCGTAGAATGGGGGTTAGAATAGGGAATGTTCGTTTGGTCTGAATGCACCTTCACAGAGAAAAATACCCGAACATTGCGGATTTGGAAGTTCGGGGTAGGGCCGCTGTTTTGTGTGTTTTTACGTATATATTATAAAGCTTAATATACCTACCGATATTATGGCCTGGCCACGACATTGGTCTAACGCGACCGGCGGCGAGTGAATCCATACGTTGGAGCGAGACGCTGATGTCGGAACTCCCTCTTGCACGTACGGTTTTCCGCCCCTCCGGTCGCTTTAGACCAATGTCGTGGCCAGGCCATTACCGATGCAGTGATTGTTGTCTGGAAAAGATGAGGATAATGTAATACGAAAGCGATGCGCCATTTTGCAAAATCACCATGTTACTAATATAATATAGGTGGCTAAATCACTACCTATTCTTATTTCATTAACACAAACAGGTTTTACCATTATGTAGGCACTTACAAGGAAACGAGGAGTACCCTTTGTCCTTCCCAGAAAGGAAAACGCGCTGTTTAACAATATTCGATACGAACCTTATGAATGATTATGCTTTTCCCTAACTTGAATTAGCTTTAACCGCTTCACATCACATCATCAGCCTATGTTAGTCCACTGCTGGACGTAGGCCTCTCCTATTAACTATGCGTATAGACGCAATAGGAGGTAAATGCCCATAATCGCCACGATGGGCAAGCGGATTGGCGATCGCAGTAATGTGTCCACTATGATGACGCTGCTGCCCATCATCAATCTTGTAGAATGGTCAGTGACACTTTAATCCCTTTGTCGACTCTTACGACACCCGCAGGAGGAGTTGGGGTGGTTTAACCGCTTGTTTCATTTGAAATAACCGAAATAGAAATTAAACTGAAAATTTTGGGTATTTTTACGAGATATCAACCTAACCCATGTTAGGGTTAGGTGTACGTAACTTTATAAAATTTATGTACCATTTAAATAGTTTTAGTAAAATACCAAATGGGAGAGGATCTCATATCATATCATTGTAGATATGTAAATATTTTATATCTGCACTTCTGCGGCTTATAATCATATAATATTTACTGCCGTTGGGGTCGAATTCCATGAAGCTCATTGTTGACTTTACACTTCAAGTTCTAAATGCTTATGTGTTGAAATGTGATGCGAGTTATTAACGGATGTTTGTCTATAATAAACAGGGTGATCAATCCAAATGGGTCAGTATGGAGATTTTGGAAACCATAACAGATAGCGAAATCTTGTCTTAGGAACCATGAGATCGATTTTAGTAAAAAAAAACTGCATTAATACACTTACAAAATACATGTACTCGGCGTAGGAATCGAACCTGCACTTTTATAAAATAAAATTTCTTTATTTTCATTTGGATATCAGTTATGTAGCTCTTAAATAGTAAATGTTACTAAGAAACATGATACCTATCTAAAAGTAAATGCATTGTCTTTAAACAATGCAGTTTTATTTTTTAATACTTCCCGCCCTTTGACTTTGTATGGGGAAGTTACAAAGGAACATCGAAATCTGTTCTTGGGAACTATGGCTTCGTTTTGAGATTCAATAATAATGGCCTATTGCGGCCAGAATAATTAAAAAGGTTATTTTTACACTGCAATTCTAAGTAAAAATTGTATTTAAATTTACTAAATGCACCTTGTATACCTACACGATTACAAGTGTTTATTAAGTACTTGTTTCTGATCTTATTAAGCGAGCTAGGTAGCCAAGTTTATTTGATTATTCTGTTTACTGGGGACAAAAAATCGGCACTAAGCGATCGGATGATGGTCTTAACGTCTTAACATACGACCTTCATCGCCGTCACAGTCCGCTGCTGTGAGCTAACACACACGCATATTTACTTCAATTCTTTGTCTAAAACATTTTCCTTGCGTCATCACTCTGCTATAAATATTATATTTTTCTTCGAATGTATTGAATTGAATAATTGGGCCGTGTCGACCTGTCGCAAACTCTAGTACTAAGCGGAATGCTAATGAATTCTATGTAATCGTTACATAACATTTTATGCACATGCAGAACAAGCGTTGCGATTACGCATTAACATTAAATAGGTCCTACAGTTCGCATTACGCGTCATTGCATATCCGGGCGATTTTCGTAAAAGAAATAGGTACCTAATTTTGGAGCAGAGATTGTTCGTCGCGAATATCTCAGCGCGGGAACGCGGCGTGCGTGATGGGCAACTTTGCGTCGGGAACCAATCTGAGCGGCTTACATAAGTAGGTTCTTCTAATGTTTTTTTTTTAAGTTTCGTTTTATTTAAGTTTATATTTTAAGATTCGTTTTACGAATTTATTTTTGAAGATGTAGTTTGTAGTCCATATTATTACAAATAAATATTAAATATTTTTTAAACAAAGTATAAGTTAAAACTTCTGATAGATATGTCGGAGGTTTTAAAGATACACAATATTTAAAAAAATATTTGAAATCAGCTTGTTTCTAGTATTTTCGTATTCATTGACCGCGAATGTAGTTAAGAGCTCCTTTATTTAAACTAAAGTCATGGTATATACTCGTATAATCTAAGTAAGTACATATTATTTACATAATACACGGCAACGCAAAATAATATGTAAATCAATGCAAGCTTTGTACTTTAAGATCTTCCAGGGACTAGATTACCTAGACATGTTATTTATTTCTATCATGAACACCTCATATTGTTTTTTTATATTTTCAGGTATCATACTACCATAAAATAAAATATTTATTTTGAAAATTATAAATATTAAGACGCAAGAGGGCAGGGTAAGGCCGAATATTATCGCTCTTTTTACCTACATTGTAATTGCCTTGAATTTGACTGATAGATGTAGGTTAAGTGCCCAGTTTACGATAATCTTTGACAGTTAATATTAAAACCTTAAATATTTGAGTATGTAAATAAAATACATTAGATATGGAGGTCTTTCTAATGTAGGTAGCTCCTTACTTAATTAAGTCCGTCACGTAAGATCCTGTTAACACTAGCGATTCACTTGGGCGATTTGAAAGCGTTTTATACAGTGTGTGTCTTTCATAGCGACCGACACTGCTTATAAGTAACGATTGATTAAAGTCTTGTTAACCATTTTCGTAAAAGAATATAACGATTGCCTTTATTATTTAAGAGTAATTAATTTTTATAAAAATCTCGAGCAGCAATGTAATGCAAACATTTATTTGACGTTTCTGAGAGGAAAAGCTAGTTTCGTTTTCATTTTAATTCGATCAAATCATTAAAGTAACCGCGAACTGTTGCCGACGTTAACTTATTTACTGAATTATCCATTACTAGAAAATACTACAATTTAAAACATGCGAGATTTGGACTACACTAGCACAATAAATTTACATCAACAATTCTTTCTGTGTCTTACTGTCTTAGCCAGCACATTTTGAATCGTAGTTTTCACTAAACTGATATCAAAAATCACTGGACATACATTATCACTTCTTAGAAATCACATTAGCTAGTTCAAACATTTTTATTAAATTTATTAGGAAAGTCTGTTGATCAACAAACTTGATGTTATCTTGACACTTCAACTCAATCAATGTGAAGTGTTCAATCGGTACATAAACAAAACGATTATCTGATTCCGCCTTCTTAGTTAACACAAAATTACCTAGCGCTTAATCGTCTCTGTCGCACTTAGAAAGAATGACGAAGACGGAAAACTACAATACGCTACTGAGCGATAGCGATTGGCAAGTTGGCTAGGCACCCTGGGCTGCTAAGTCCTTTTCTTATGAACAAGGGTCATGATTTTTGACGGACTTGTCATCGAAAAGTGTCACCGACATGTAGGATGTAAATAGGTAGGTAATTAATTGTAATTGTCAGAATGTCGTTAAGAGCGAGATTTCAATGAAATCATATGTCAATTGTTAGGTTTCATTTATTAGTTATTGTTATTACTGATACATTGAGTGCCGAATTAATTTGTATGAAAAAAATTTTTTTTAAATACTTTAATTAAATATGCTAATTTCAGTTCATTAAGACTTGTACTTTCACCCCTTAAAAGCAATGTCGTTATGAAAGACACACACTGTATACAAAAATTGCACGCGGCGAACTTTCAGCAATTTCGCCTCCATACAAAACTTGCTCGCAAATCGCACACTGCACACACTCTAAGCATCAAAGTGATAGTATTCGATATTAACCTTTTAACTGCCGTAGACTGATATATCAGACAATCAATGTCAAGCTCACGTCACCGTTGTCTGATAAATAAGACAAAGGTCTGAGTACGTTTTTACGGCGTAAGTATAAAATGATTTCCATTCAAATGCAAGCTCTGATCTGCGTGATGTAATTTTGTATTATGCGTTAAAACGTTAAAGCGATATTTAGAAACGCAATAAACAAAAATAAAATAATATTTACAATAGTAATACACTATTTAGAATAATAATTCGCTTCACGCTATTAGGTAGGTACTTTGACAGGAATAAACCGTGGATAGTAGGATGGGTATATCACATTATCATAATAAATGATCTCATGCTTAAACTATAATAATTATTGAACATTCATCAATCAAAAGGGCAAGTACGTATTGTAGAAAGCACAAGTATACAAAACAAATATAATTATCGCAGGGAACCAACAAAATGATCGATCGCTCCCACTTCTAACGATGTCAAGGGCTTGAAATTGACTCATTTAAAACGGTTCCAGTAAGGTTGAATAATAAAACTCAATCGTTATATGATATAACCAAATACAATGAATGTACAGATTCTGGGGGGCTTCAGCACTTAACTTGAATAATCGTAAATTTTGTTTCCAGTTTTTGGGAATCTTGTCGTGTTCCGAACACTGTTCATTTACCTCATAGCTAGGTCCATATAAAAAAGAATCTGGCTATTTAAGAGATAATTCGATTACTAAAATTGTGTTACAACTAAACTTATCAATGTTAATATAAAAAATACCTCGAGTAGTGCAAATAGGTAAGATAAAATAATTACTACGCATTCTAGCAAAGATAGTGTTTGTTCGTCGTGTTACGCACATACTCTATCTGTGCGTCTGCGATCCAACGAACGCGATTATTACGCGCGTAGGTACCTACGCAGATAGGTCCTGTTAGTAGGTAGAATATAATACCAATGGCACTGACCTCACCAAGAATATTTATTTTGAATGCATAACATACTTATCCAGGCAAAACAAACATCGTCACAATAAACGCTACCATAATTAATAAAAATAAAAATATTATTATACATAAATCCCTACCATAAATAAGCATGAATGTCCCTCATCTTAAATCACATGAGGCTATCGTTTATTTATTACTCAATATCCGTTACAAAACAATCGTAGCGCTATAAGTAGGCACTCTATAACTTGTCACATATTTTATTTGTACTGCTACTTACTGTTATTCTCATGATATTGGTTTTACGGTTTTTTTATAATTTATTGGGCCGTCATATTATGTAATTTAACTATTTTAACCACATCAGAACACGTATTGCGACAATAAATATGCCAATAAAAAAACATTTTCTCAAACTTGCTACGGAATGTTGATGTTACTTACTTTAAATTAAACCCGGAAATACTATGTATCCGGTGTCATGTGCTTAGATGATATGTAAAGAGATTTCATGTATTTATTTCACACCTAGGACTGCAAACAAACTGTCTTTTGTTTTGAAACGTCAAATTGAGACCTAGGTTTTGACATTCAGCCACAGAAAAAAAAAATAGCCTTAGAACTAATGTCTATACCATCAGTTAAAAGGATACCTCAAACAGATTAAAAAAAAGTTTGGCGCGAATGTTTTTTTTTTTAATGTTTTGCGATACTGTACTATGGTTTATTTACAAATGTAATAGTATGGTTCGGCGAAATCAGTTCGGCGAATTCATTCCGCGTATCCCTATCTGGCCTCAGTTCCTTCGGCCAGATATATCTACTTAGCCTGTAACCCTTCGTTTCCCGTCCTCTATCCTCCTGAGGCCTAGTGACGTCACTTACTGCAACCGAATTTTAACTTTGACACTATATCTAAATATAAAGTCAAAATGTTATGTAATATATATACGACATAGAGCCTCACGAGGCTATAGTAATTGAAATAAGAATTGGCATTGCCAATTGAGGTGAGCTCCAGCAAGAAGTTCATGTTTACTTTGCACCGTTTAAACGTGGCTTAACTTTTCATAATATAAAGGGATTCAAGTCGCATAATTGTTCCCGCATCATGCCACCATCCTCGCAGTATCTGCGGTACCTACAAGGAATGCGGCGAACGACATGTCATGTTGAATTCATTCGACGGATGTTGCTCTTGCAATTCATTATCTTACGCCCTCCAAGGATGAGTGCGTGACATCAGTCATTACTAGTATTATTACTGTCAAGGTACTTACGGGTGGCGTTGTAAATATGAAGAGTTTAATAATACTAATGCTTCACGTTCTTCTCAACTGCTAGTGACTACGCTATTAGGATTATAATATGATAATCCAGTGTGCAGATATTTTTAAGGTGCCTGCTTAAAAATATATGAACAAAACTTTACATATCCTCCACAGATAGTTCTCTTTAGTGTAAGGTCAATGCGGGTAAAACCGTCTATCAGGAAAGCCCGTCTACCAACTGATTTCTAAGTAAGACGCTTTTGACGGATTTTCCTTCAAAATAAAATATGCCGGACTTAGCCGCACTGACGATTTTTTGTTCGGTGTCATATTATAAGTAAAACTCTAGAGATAGTAAAATTCTCTTCAGACCAGCTACTTCCGCGTAACTACAAGGTTTCAGGTAGCTCACTTATCCAAAAAGTGTTTCCATCCTGTAAGTATACATATGTAGGTACTTTCTACGTATTCTCTCTTAACAATAGATTAAAATGCGAATATAATAAATACAATACGTAATTCTACCTATTTTAAACCTTCATCGAATGAACAGATTCGTGAAGGTTATTACTTACTGCGATATTTTCGATCCAACTTTCACAACGAGTATGCTACTTTTTGCGCGTAACCGTTATTCGCGATAAAGTTTCCAATCTAATCATATACCAATCAATCTATCATACGTCAATATATTCTTTAAGTACCTATGTTTCAAAATAAATGTGACCATTTTGTATAATGTATTTTCATTACAATACTTACTCCTCATTCTTCAACAAACGAGTTGATCGGTTACAATTATGACGTCATGTCATCCTCAAATTAACATTTACGTTAACGTATCGGTACCTACCGGTATCGATACTTTCAACTCGACTATCATAATTGGATGCTCATATTACTTTAATAAAAAGAATGACTTGTGGCAATGAATATTTATTACCAACAATCAATGATTATTAATTTCATTTAAAGCTAAACATGGTTTAAATAAATAAATATGTTAGTTTGTATGATATTTGAAGGGGATTAGTAGTAGGTATTAAATGTTACTCTACTAAGGTGCCTACATATACGGTATTTTTGTCACAATCATCATTATGTAATCAATCATGATCATAGCGACGCACGGCCATTTTATGCCATGAAGGACCAACTTTGTAACGAGTGTAACGACTAGTTAGTAGAGGTACCTACTGAAATATTAGATACATAAAGCCATATTTCAGATAATTTCTTCCTACTTACTACAAATACGGGATAGTGCACATATCTATAACATTCGATGAATATACTATATTATACGATGAATTTCATTATTTCGGCGATTAGATTGTTTCTGCCAAAACCTGCCGGTTTGTAAAAACTCCAGTTCTACAAACCGTCCGTTTGCTGTACTCAACATCTGAAAAGGTAAGATAGCAATTAATCAAATGAATGACTTCAAGCGTTCTAAGCTCAAAATTCTGTTTTTGATAAAATCCGCGGTACCTAGTTGACGGGTACCAACTAACGCTGGCAATGGTCAAATCGTTTCCTATTGCTTACCCAATCGAGTTCGACTTGTTTTGTCTCCATAAACATAGATAAAATTAAACTTATTTGACAAGGTATTCCCTCCAAATGGTGTCACGGACAGCAAAGGCTGGTTTACTCGTACAAGAACATGCCGGCTTGTGCAATCGATAAAGGTCACAACACTGAAATATGTGGCAAACCTCATCCCAGACTATATCCGTTTGAGTTAATGTTCTACTACCGGATTCACTCGCTTTAATAGATAAAATATGCATTCACAAGTAATGACGTATAGGCGTTGAACAATAGACGGTGTTAAGCTCTTTTATTCTGAAGTGTTTGATTATGGATGTGCATGAACGGAAAGACCTTGTTAGCGCATGCTAAAGTTTAGCATCTGCGGATAGTCGCACAAAGGTCGGTATGCGTGTGCGCACCACGGCCGTACTTAGTTACTAGTTACTAGGTCATCTTGGATACTAATGTTGAGTTTGGGAGAAGACATTTGACTCTGCGGTGCAGATTACCCTTTAAGCAAAATAAGCGTTAATGACCAATGTCACAATCCAATGTGAAGGTTGCTTTTTGGGCATTAGAGTTCTAGACGTAATCCAAAATCTTATTCCTTCGTATTATGACGGAAATGTCCGAATTTATCTTTATAGATATCTCATTTATTTTTATAAGTATTGAAATTCCGAAGGGATTATGTACCACATATATCTACCTATACCTATCAGAAAATTGGTTGCGTTTAATTTCATAAGGCGCAGTGGGTTATGGCGTCCTTATTATGCTGGTAACATTCATCATGCAACTTGTTTAATGGTGTCGTAGCAATTAGGGGGCAGCCATAATTTATTCTAGCACGATATTCATTACCTACGGCAAAACTCTAGCCTGTGATTACCATTATGACACACAATGTTAGGCTGTAAATAAGTATAGTTTTACAGACATCCTGTAATGCATGTAATCTCCAATCCATCAAACGTTTGAAAAACGACTGAACATATTAAGATTTTTAAGTGAACATGTCTTATGTGCTTTTCAATACTTACCAGCTTACTAAACTCATTAGTCACGTTAGCTACTACATTACATAGGTACATACTATTTGACTACATATATGTACTTATACAAAATAACTAAAAAATGCACGTTCCTTGTTTCAGGTACGGATGTGTGTCCTATGAAGTCAGTGGTGCGTCGAATTGGACAACAGCTGTTTACCGCCCTTAGCAGCAAAGGAATGGCGATGCTGGTCAACCATGGCATTGCCGAGGAGAAGGTAAATTGAATACCTGATAACTACTAATAAGGGTTCAAAGAGATTTGTATAAACACGTATCGTTTCTATAGACAATATAATTTGAATAGATATATAATGGAATTAATGGAAGTTTTACAGGATATACTAGATGATTTGTATGCAGGAAGGAAAATACGGTTTAAACTGCGTCATTTTGTGACGTCCATATAATCATAAGGTCAGGATTCCACTTGGAGTTCCTCTTATGTGCTGTATTTGTACTGAATTTATAAGTGATATCCTGGTTCACAAGTAATGATGTATCTTTTATCAAAACAAAACCCATTAATTGAAAACAATAACAACTTAACAATAATATTGACCACAACGGACGCAAAGGTGTCTATCGCACTCGCTGCGTTTGCGCGCTGAATCGCGATGGACAGTCTCTGCTCCAGGAACGAACCGGAGCGGGGATCAAGTTCCCTTTCCTGCAAGCGCATAGCCCTAAGAAAACTAAAACCCATTATAATAAAATAACCATAAACCATTTCAGTTGAAAGCGGTGTACGCTGATTTGGACAATTTTTGCGCGCTGCCGGAGGGCTGCCGGGAGCAGTACCTGCGCAATCCGACCAACAACCACGGATACGTGCGCCCGGGGACTGAGCAATTTGACACCACTATGACGGTAAATAAAACACTATTATTGCTAAGTTTACATGCTTCCCAATATTGGCAAGCGAGAGGACTGTACGGTGCGATTAAAATCAGTTAACGATTCGGCTTTTACCCTTCGACTTCAGCTCTTATCGAGATCGCATAAGTGCCAGCAAGATAGATATGAAATCCGAATCGTTAACTAATGTTAATCCTACTGTACGCAAATATCATAGCATTGTGTGTACTCCATTCCATAGCTGCTGCGTCTCGCTGGATTACCTACCAAACTTTTTAGGCTTTTGTGAAGAAAAAATAATGGCTCGCATCGAAAATCCTAAGCATTCAGAGAAAAAGATCCAACACCACCACGTCCACCTAATAAGCTGTAACCTCTTTATCAGAGAGATAGTTGTGTAACACTCTTCCTTGTTCTATGTTGCTATGGCTCTCCTTATTTCCAATAACTACTGGCTTTAAATAACAGATATGAAGATTGATGATGCGCAACAGCGTCATCATAGTGGACACATTACTGCGATCGCCAATCCGCTTGCCCAGCGTGGCGATTATGGGCATTTATCTACTAATATACGCATAGTTAACAGGAGAGACCTACGTCGAGCAGTGGCCTGATATATGTTGATCATGTACTGAGCTATCCATTTATCCAACACTACAGGCAAACACCATCCTAAGGGTGCCAATGGGACCGTATGACAGTGTTTCGAATCTTGAATTTGAAGAATGTAATTGGTCAATTTTGCACATCTCCGCTCCTCTCCGCCTCAGTAGAGCCGCACCCTAAATCTTCACTGTGGCACTGTGCAGTCAGCAGCAAGAGAAGCTCATTAATCTCATTATCATTAAAAGCATAAATCGAGCATTCCATGAAAACATGTCGTAAGCGACACTGTCTTTTCAATACTTTTGCGAAATTAAATTAGTAAGCTGAGTTACGGCGTAATAATAACAAGGCTTTAAGATTGACAGTGTTTCATAGCAGCTAGCATATTTTATTATATTAGGGTAGCTACCATAGCGAGTCGTAAGCGACAAAAAGTAGATGTTTTCATGGAATGCTCCAAATAGGTACCTAGTGTAAGTAAAGAAAAATAATATTCAGCGAATCACATGAAGCACAACGTCCATCTTCACAGGAGCTGCGCCATCTGTTCAACATAACCACGCTGTCGGCGTCGTCCATGCCTGCGCAGGAGATCCCCGAGTTCACCAAGCACGCCGTGCCGCTCGCGCAGGACCTCACCAACTTGTCCCGCGTGCTGCTGCAAGCGCTTGCCTATGCTTTTGGTAAGTATTTATTTTCACATTTTTGTGTATAATCTTCTCTCTGTGCATGCTATTCGTATGACTAAATAGGCATGATGATTGGCAAGTCAAATAAGCATCTTTTTTCGAACTGTCAAAACCATGAATGTAGGATTAATATGGATTTGACAACGTTATAATAATAGCAAGAACGAAAGGGATGGTCTTATGAAACTTTTTACTAGTGGAAGTGAAAAGGAACGATAATGGTCCGTCCTTATCACTGTGCCACTATTTTTTGTGTGTGTGTGCATTAGATGCTAAATGTAAGTGCCAGACAAATGCGTTGAATACGTCACTAAGTGCCTGTGTGGCACTTTCGTCTTAGTAGTAAGTGACTATGTCTATCCCTCTTAGTGGCACACTATGTGCGGCCCCTCGGTCAAAACGATCACCACTATGGAATTTTATATGAAATACTCAAAAGTGACGTCACGTTTGAGTACTGCCAATTGACCTACTCTTTTGAGTTCTTTTCAATTTATTAAATAGAAGATCTGTACAAAAATTACTGCAATCTACATCTTAGTAATAATTTCTTCGTGTATTATGTCGTGCATAATGTTAAATAATTTATTTTAACTACATCATCATCCCTATTGGGGCTAGCGAAGGGTAGGAAATTAGTTACGCTAACTATAACGTTTACTCAAATGGTAAAGTCATGGTAAGGATCACAGAACTACCTATATCTACTTGATTTAGTTCTGTGACTATATATACTTGACATTTGGATTACGAAAAACAAGCAAAACTTTATTGACCTAATTATAATAAAATATTAATGTAAGATAGAAGACAGATAAAAAAAAATCATGCTTAACTGTGCATAGATAACTATTGTACCATCTCATATATTTTAAGTACTCTATTGTATTCAATACAACTGCTTTGCGAAAGTGATATATTAATATATCCTATAAGATACTTTTGGGCATTTCCACTTCTGGGGACACCCAATTAGCTTAGCACTCACAAAAAAGTTAACTTCGATGTCAGCTTTGTAACGACAATTAAGTCTATTTTAAGAGAAAATTGGATTTTTTTCTTATACCGTTTTAGACCGTCACGCATTGATAAACGCATTTTAGGAAACGGTTTTGTCACCATGTTGTCTTAGTCTTGTCACACTTAATTGTCAGACATCAAATGAACAAAAAAATCCTTTGTTACCTAGCAAATGTAATAAAAATCTTTTAAGTGCATTTCTTGTGATAGTATCATTAATAAAATCCTTTATTTGTGTATTAAGGCATTCAAAACATCATAAAAAATCTAAATTTTTTTTTTTTGCAGCCTTGATCAAAACTCATTTAACGTTTATTGCTTCTTTTAGTGTCAGGAATATGCTGTTAGAATTTTTCCCTTTTCTCATGGGCACCTTGTATCTGTACTTAGATAAATATAAGCGTTTGTGGTCTAGCGGTAAACCGCACGGCTGCTACGCAATGGTCGTGGGTTCGATCCCCGGTTCGTACCAATGAGTTTTAAAAAAACTTATGTACGAAATATCATTTGGTATTCACAAGTGCTTTACGGTGAAGGAAAACATCGTAAGGAAACCTGTATACACCTGCGAAGAAATTCAAGGGTGTATGTGACGTCTCCAAGAAGTACTGGGCCAGCGTTGGGACCACGCAAAATAGACACGTTTGATGTCGAGTTGCGGAAAACAATGGCCAGGGTACCATACAATAGAATATAAATAATATAATACTTAGATAAATCGCTAGATATATGTATTTTCAATGCGAAAGTAACCCTGTTACGTTTTCACGCCGAAACTATTAAACGACTAGTGAAACTTGGTATGGATAATGTAGTTAGAGCCTCGGGAAAAGCCACAGGGTAGTTCTCGTGTATATCTTAGAAAACTGCATAGGTTCCCCAAGATAGCGTTAACCGAATTCTGCGCAGACACAGTCATGTATGTACGAACGTACGTTGTCATTGCCTCGCTCTGCCATCGATTACGAGTACAATCAAACGCACTTTGACTGTTGCGTCAATCAATAACAACCGATTCAATGCCTACTTATGAAATAAATTATTTAATTAAATCATATTAACAATCACTGAACAGTCAGTCACAGTCCTTCTATTTTCTGAATGTAGCCCGCATTTGAATATAAACGAATGATTGTTTACTTATATGACCAATCAATCGATTATTAGAGCTACTTAATGTATCAGAAAGTGATTTTTATTTTATTGTTATTTAGTTCAATATAACGTACTTATCTATGTTTTTTCTTTATTTTCAAACCTGCACAATTTATGTAGGTACGTACTTACGTAGGTAAATCAAATCTAACTAACCTAACCTATACCTATCTAAGATCTATCTTGTATCTTCTACTTGATTCGAAAGGCCATGGCAGGGTAAGGGAACATCTACCCTGCCATGGCCTTTATTTTCGAGACAATCATTCGTTAATATAACTACATTGGGAAAATAAAAACACTGTATAACACTTGTAGTAATTTCAAGCTACTGTGAACGATATATATTATAGATTCGGTACTTAGAAGAAGAACCTTTGGCTAGATGCATATTGCATGTGTGTTACATATTATATGTGATATGAGACACTTGTCGTTAGTGTTTCTTACTATGCAAACAAATTGTAGCTGAAGCGATCCGGCTAGCTGAAACATGAGAAGCGGATAAATATGTATATAAAAACAATTTGCTTGAATGATCTGTTACATTACACAATACGTACCAAAGTAATAAATTGCCAGCAATGCGAAATTGTTATATAGGTTTGTTTAATAACTTTTCACGCCGACGCTATCGATAGATGCTAGGCGAATTGTAAAATTGTAAGCGTTTCCACTACTGTACCTACCTATAAGGAGACTTGTAAAATTGTATATTTATACAGTCACCGATCATATATAGTATCTTGCGCTATAGAGAACGCAATAATATCTAACACAATATTATTTTACTTATACATATAAAAGCGTGTCACATATTTTTGCGGCCTTCAAAACGCAATTGGCGCAAGATACTATTACCGTTGACTGTACCTACCTTTTGATTAGAAGTGTTAAAACCCATGATCGCACCCAGGCTCCCCGAAACATCGTCATACCCGAAACGTAATTTCACGCGAGTAAGTCCCGTTTGTCGTTAAAACTTGACCTGTATCAGGGGCCCATTTCTCGAACGCTTGTAACTTGTAATACAAGTGGAAGTCTCTTTTTAACACTATTAATTAGATAAGGGCTACCGCTTGTATTACAAGTTACAAGCTTTCGAGAAATAGGCCTCTGTTCGCGACTGATAGGTACTACTGCGCGATATGGCTAAATTTAAAAATGTTGTACCAGGTCTCCCGCCGGCGACGCTGCTGACGTGCCACTCGGGCATGCTGGCCAGCGAGGGCCACAACCCGTCCACCATGCGTCTGCTCTACTACCCGCCTGTGCCGCCCGAGGACGAGGGCCCGTGCTGCGACAGCGACGCCGTGCACTACACCCGCTGCGGCGCGCACGCCGACTATGGCACCTTCACGCTGCTCGCGCAGGACTCTGAGGGCGGCCTCGAGGTACTATTAATTGAAGACTTACCTGGATGCTTAGCCAAGTTGCCAATCGCTAGCGCTTAGTAGCGAATCGTAGTTTTGCCTCTCTGTCACTCTTTCGTATTAGTGCGACAAAAACAGTGCGCTGCCTTTCGTTTACGATTGACGATTAAGCGCTAGCGATTGGCAACTTGGCTAAGCATCTTGTTATTCATAAGAGCTGTCGCGGATTACGAACGAACGATCGTCTAACAAGAATTGTATGAACTGCGCTAACTGGTGCGGGCGAGTGCGACAGATTTTAATACTGAGCGGGACGCGGGTACGCACGCGTTAGGCGTCGACGCCAGTTATAGTCCCTGAAATCTAAGAACAAACTGACAGTTATGGATTAACCCTTATTAATATGAGGGTTTAGTTCATCATTTTTTCGATAGACTTAACGATATACATATAAGGCTTATCTCGAAGCTGCCAAATGTTCATTCTTAGAAATCGACAATTACCTATAGCGGAAAACTTAAACATCTAGGTACAGACTTAGCAAGCCGATAAGTAAAGTTTCTCCCTGTCGGTCTTACCAATGTGTCTATTTGACCGAAAGAGACTAACAACGCTTATCGGCTTGCTAAGGACGTAGAGTTTAGCCAGTATGAACTGCCGTCGTAAATACCATGGCGGCGTATGCTCTGTATACCGACTGCGTAACTTTCTTTCCCTCTGTGTCACTGTCTATCCTTCTTGTTTCCTGATGAACCGATCAGCGCAATAATTGATCAATCAATTCTAATACGATATTGCCACAGCTATGGATTTACGAGATAAATCAGTGTTTTTACGTATAAGTGTAGGTACATTTGTACCCGCAGTTGAAACTGCAACTAAGCACGGCGCTTTCACGCTCCTTGCGCAAGAATCCGAAGGCGGCCTTGTGGTATTTTTACTTGTGAAACTGTTTTTATCGCGTTTGACAATGACGAATTCAAGAGAGAGGTAAAGAACGGGTTTTAAATATACTTATCAATTGGAATTAGAAAAGGACTATGAATAGCTGTTGTTAGTATTTTTAATCTGTATTGTTAGTCTTACGAGGTCATTATTTAATTTTTTTAGTAGGTACCTGACTATTTCAGTTCCATTTACGCTCAATTCACTCAATCACCAATTAATACATCTTAATTTTTTCAAAGTTTTCTATAAAAAAAATGTATACCTACCTGCTCAAGTGGTTTCTTGTAAATTTCGTTAGATACACGCGACACTGAGCACTTTATCCCAAACAGTCACAGACGCCACAATGTGGATTATTGTTGGTACGAGGTAATGTAATAATGTCATCATTACTCATTAAATCAATACTTAATCACTTGCCTATTAACAAAGGAACTCGTTTGTTATGTTAGTTGTTTGCCTTCGCAGCACTCTGCGTTATTCGCTACCTTATTTCAATTTAAATATACAGGGTGCTCGCGAGGAAACCGAAAGATTTTAACTATGCATTCTAGACATCAAAATAAACAAAAAATATTATGAGACCTAATGTCAAATTCCACAAATTAAATCTTTTTTTTTAGACTTTTTTGAATACTTTTTAACATTTCCAATACTTTTTAACATAACAATTTGTGAAAATTATTTTTTTAAATGATCTTTTTAGGGACAGGTTTTTTCGTCAAGTCTATTCTTATTTTTTGATTGTCAGGCAAAAGGTGTGGTAATATTAGAACACATTGTGGTAGAATTGTAATCAAAAAGAAGTTTTATGACGAGTTACGTCGAAAAACTTATTTCGAAAAAAGGTTAATTATCTCTGGAACCAAGCCGAATCCAGGAAATTTTATACAACTTTAAATACTCTAAATATGCTCAGGAATTCAGCATTAACATCTTTTGGTTCCCTCGTGAGCACCCTGTATAGCAAAATGACATTTAATTCGTATAAATGTACAAGCCAACAGCCAAGTCAATTCCGTCGTTATGGTAAGTGGGAATATTTTTACTGAAACACGAAACACTCACATCTTGTATTCACATTAAAATATAAATTGCCGAAATGGAACTGCTGGTTATTA
Organism: Thaumatotibia leucotreta; assembly: GCA_025490895.1. Lineage (NCBI taxonomy): Eukaryota > Metazoa > Arthropoda > Insecta > Lepidoptera > Tortricidae > Thaumatotibia > Thaumatotibia leucotreta. The sequence continues at coordinate 97,414 of JALPQI010001343.1, read as the reverse complement.
ATGGCTCAAAATGGATCAGCCTATAAGACCAGTACAGACGTTATCAGATCAATGTCATGGTAAAGTTCTGAGGTCGTTAACATCAATAGTAAAACGCCCAACACAATACAGGTGTAACAAAAACAACTACCTTGTTTAACCTCGTGCCTACATTATGATATGACAACATTTGCCAAGTCAAATTGGAAATTACCGCCACACAAAATGGTCGGTAAAAACTGTTCGGTCGATTTGGCTAATTGACAGTGCTAAAAAAAATATGGTGAGGCTTATGTTGTACTCTGGGTAGGACACTTGTAAGCAGGAAGTTAACGTGTAGCATTTTCCTCGTAAGTTGATTAATTTGTTTCGAAATAAATATAATAAATATACATCATCGTGCCGTGTGGTGACGGCTCACCCCAACTCTTCCCGTAGGTGTCGTAAGAGTCGGCTAAGGGATTGCAGTGTCATTGACCATTTATTTATCGAACATTGAACATGGACAGCAGCATCATTCATCATAGTGGACACCTACTGCGATTGCCAACCCTCTTGCCACTGAGCAAAGGATGTGTCGCTAAAGGGTAGGGTATTGCTGTGGCGATAATGGGCATTTACCTCCTAATGCATCCGCATAGGCTAAGAAGAGGCCGTTTGTCCAGAAGTGGACTGATAGGCTGATGATGTGATATACATCACCGTGTATCTCTACGGAGGGATATAGATTTAGCATCTTGAACAGTCATTGCAAAAGCCGAGTATTGTCACAAAAACAAGCACTTCTTAATGTATAAATGAATGTAATTTCATTAGGATATCCCGTTATGAAATAAGTTCATAAATCATAACCGTCTTATAAATGTTTGACAGTTTCATTTCTGCTCATATCATAACTATGTGCAAAGAACACTTTATTGAGTTACACACTGTATGTAGGTATAAATATTGCGTACCCACTCGTATCAAAGCAACTAGACCCACCCAAATTTCAACTAAAATGAATATAAATTGGTTTCCAGGTAAAACTGAACGGCAGCGACAAGTGGCAGTCCGTCGGCCATCTCCCTGGCGCCATTCTGGTGCAGACCGGGGAACTGCTCGCCAATTGGACCACCAACATCCTGCCGGCTCTGGTCAGTACATCGCCAGCGCCCATACCCTAGTAGCTTCTTGGTCATAATCATAGCCCTTCGTCTGTGTTTGATAAGGATCCGTACAATAGGTACTGAACTCAAATTAATTCATATTTTGTATTCAAAATCCATTGTACCATTCCATGTTACCATCCATTGGGTTACCATGACGTACTATAATGCGATTCAGTTTAGGTCGAGAGAAAGGGACAAGGCTATACGAGTTGTATATCTCTATCTCTATACACTTTGCCATTTCCCTGAACCTAAACTGAATCGCATTAGTATGTCATGGTAAGCCCCCTGATCGTTAGCAACCACAGACGAAAGGATAATCATAAACGTTGAACATCTAGTTGCTAACATACAACATACGTATTAGACTTGTAATGAAACTAATGAATATTACCAGACGATTTTCAAAATCATTAGAAGGACGGCATATTGTGATACTTGTGAGTGACTATATCTGGAAGAGGCAGGAACTTCTAACAACTTCTGGGTGCTTAGCCAAGTTGCCAATCGCTAGCGCTTCATCGTTAATCGCAGCTAACTGTCTTTGTCGCACTAATATGAAAGAGTGACAGAGAGGGAAAACTACGATACGCTACTAAGCGCTAGCGATTGGCATCTTGGCTAAGCACCCAGTACTTTTTTATTATAACCATGAAAGACTTCTTTAAAATCGGATAAAGAAAAAATACGCTCTCATTAGAGAACTCAAAAGGATTAGTTACGTCTTGACAACCAAACATATCTAATTTCACAATTTCGGTATTACAGATGCACCGTGTAGTGGTCCCCTCGGGCACCTACGCCCGCGCCCGCGGCCGCCACTGCGTCGCCTTCTTCTGCCACCCGGACACCGACGCCGTGCTGCCCACGCTGCCGCTGCGCGCCGCGCCCGCCCCCCCGCCGCCCGTCTTCACCCCCCACACGCACTTGACCTTCCACCACCGCCTGCTTAACGCCGCCCACCACATCCAGAAGCGCTTCAGAGAGACGTACGCGTGACTAGCGCGTACGGGGCACAAAAACTACATTGTGCCGCTTGAACGACGGCATACGGCCCCTTGATTATCTTCTTGACCAGCGGACGCAATTTCTCTTTGACGCTTTGTCTAAGCCTACAGAACATGGCAACATTTTTAACCTTAGCTTCATTTTAAAATGAAGTTTGACGGTGAAACCAAGGAGTCCCAGGACAGCCAGGCTATGCGTCATGAAACGAAAGACCAATTCGTTAGGAGAATTCGACAGTATACATTTACAACTTATACAGGCGCCCGCTTTCACCACTGGCAAAAAACACCGTTGCCGTCAAACATCGGGTGTACACGTTACAAATTGTGTTGTAGTGATGGGTAATGTGAACTTTTAAAACAAGCCTACATTCGGTCAAAAACCACAAAGTGACCAAACTCGCAATTATTGTTCAAAAAGGACTAACAAATTATAATTATAAAGTGATTGGCATATCAGAGACAGTGGTAGATAATATGTAGCATGTTACTTAACGTAATAATTTGTAAGTTTACTTACGACAATTATTAATGTGTAAGGAGTGCGAAATTTTTAGTGAAATCAATAACTAGCCTATGGACTAAAAAGACTGCTGTGAAAAGGAGCCGAAGAGTCACGTGTACACCCCGACACAAGTGTTTTTCCTGCACTCTCTGAAGATTGATCGAAGATTAAATTCAATATTCACTTAACGAACCGCGAGCCGTAGCTAATCCAAATACAAAGCACGTTTACACTTACGATATACGAAAAAAAGGACGTGAATAAATCGTTCCTATATTACCCTCTGGAACAGTTAGCGAGTTTGTCGCACAAGCACAAACGTACAGGAGATCTCGCGTGTAAATGATTGGCTGAATTATAAATCTAACTAAAAGAACTGTCCTATATATTTAACCCAGCCAACTTCAACTTCTAAAATATTGATATGTTTAATTTTATGATTAGATTTTAGCATGGACAGCAGAACTGTCTTCTTTATTTACTACCGAAATGTGTTCTGCTAGAATTTATATCTACGGTTATATTTATAGATACGTTATATTGTAGTAGTATCTTTTTTTAGTTGACTTGTAATATTGTATCTCGGCTGAGTAGGACTTTGTTCTCTATTAAAATATATTCTATTTGTACTTAATTCAATATTTTAATAAATCGGAGAATGCATACACTACCTACTTAAATGTACCTATTAATTGCGGAAGGAACTATTAGAATAATAGACGATTATGTAGTTTATACACATTCGTTAGGTATAACATGACAGACTATTTAATCGCGCACTCTTGTAGTGCTGATGGTTAAACATCCTCAAAAAAGTAACTGGTACTTAAATACCCCTCCGTGCCCAAATAATCCACATCTAGAAATAAGTATTCTTATTGAAATTGCGGTTTTATAATGTTTATTGTCTTTGAACCAGTATTGGGTTACTTAATTGTATTTACTTGATTTAGTTGAATTTTATTAGATCCGTTGCTTTAGGTAATGTCGTAAGAGAATAAGGGTTCAAATATGGTACCTTGTCGGTATGGAACCCTAATATTATTATTAGGCTACGCAGAAGATACTCTCGGTGAAGTATTTTTCTAAGGGAAAGAAAATACATTATTGACAATTACTACAAAGTTGACATTAAAAAGACAAAAGCGTATTCTTGCCCGAGATTCAGATGTTTCAAGATGTCAGAGAGAATGATTTATATATCATTAATTATTTTTATTGTTCAACTTTATAGCATTCCCGCACCATTTGGCATTTCACTTATTTAATTGTGATTTTTTTATTTTTGACTATACTATATAACTATATTTTCGTGTTGTAAGGTTTTGTGCTTTTAGTATTACCAATATACCAATAACTATTTTGACTTTAGCGAGTCGGCATCTACTTAAATATAGAGTGTATTAGGTAAATAGCAATTAGCGGCCCGGCGTCGTAACTTTAGTATTTCGCTTTTCTTCTTCATTGTGTAAACTTTAGCTTTTTACTTTTGCATTTTAAAAGATATTCGTCTTATTTTTAAGTATACCTTATCATTTGTATCGTACATACCTAATGCAGTAGACTGCTGATTATACACGACTCTTGATTTGTATGTCATTATACGTGAATCGTGTCTTTGCACGGATAGCTCAATTTTTGCACGCCTTGTTTTAAGTATTAACAGTGTAATTTGTGTTAAGAGTCCGTATACGATATTGTATCGAATTCGCTCAACTTATCGTTGCTATGATTATTTAAACGTACCTATTGTTTATTCAAAGACTTAATAATCTGATAATTACAACCCAGTTTAAAAATATCTGTAGAATGTTTTTTCCATGTTCAGGAATGTGTTTCATGAAAAATGAATTAAAATTCGGTCACAATATCTGGCATATCAGAAAAAAAGTTCGTATTTTGTAACGAAGGTAGGTATACCTAGACACTGAAATCATGTTAAGTATTTTATGCAATTTATAAAACAATAGATGATGATAGCAGAGCTTAAATTTGAGTACTTACTTCAATATTACATAGTTTCAAATGATAGAATAATTGTTTAGGTAAGTCTGTCCGGTACGTACTTATTTACGCACAAACTAAGTACTACACTACGCTAGGTACTTATTTGTATTCCTTGTTTTTTTTCCGTTATTCAAAGTTACATCGAAACTAACACAACTCACTTTGGATTTAGAATCAGGTCAACAATATTTCAATGGTATCCAATTCAAACTTGTTAGAAATAAATGATTGTATGAGAAAAATATGTAACAATGTTTTATTTCATCTGACCTTTTTACTTTTAAGACCTTAAAAACTATGCATGGCACTTTTTTTGTATTGTCAGAATGACTACTCTTTTATAACTTCACACATAAGTTTGTCGTAACCAATAGAAAAGGACGTAATGTAAAAAAAGATTTATGTAGAGGTAAAGAACAGGCTGTCCCTCTAAGCTATATTTATCAAACTAAATGACTTGACAGGTAAATGTAAAATGTGAATATAAAATAGAAGACATTATAACAATTCAAATTGACATACGTATATATCATAATTGCTTAGTAGGTATTATCAAACCGGAATCAGAAGGGGATTTGAAAGTTGACACAACAAAATCTACAAACAAATGACACAACATTTACCAAGAAAAGAGTTGTTTATAGATGTAGTGACTAGTGAGTGATTAATTAATCTGTAATGTCTGTAAGTTTCTGCACTTAAACTATAACTATGAATATCATCATCATCATGATGATATACATTTATAGATATAAAAAAAATATGTAGGCATAAGGTATATTTTAATATATCCTAGATTGACTTATACACTGTTATAGCAACAGTACTTTCGAATCCCATTCTAATCGCGGTTTTATAAGCATTTTACCAGATTCTAATACATTTTTGTGATTTTTGGTAACTAAAAAGGAACGTTTCATACAAACATTTTGGGACATTTTGGGAAACGTGGTCCATCTTGCTCAGCATCATTGACTCTACCAGCCTATCAATTTTTATCAAAATAGACGTTATCCAAATGTACAAACATTTTCAGAATTACACTGACAATAAAGACAGGCCCATTGGGGACTGGCCATTTTTGCCAGAAGAAATATAACGGAACAACTCAGCAACGACGCTCCAAATCTTAAATTGATTTTTTATTATAATCGATTATTACAAAGTGGAGTGATTAAAAAAGTATTAAATTTGTTTCTAAGTAGTAGTTAACGGAATAAACATTAAACAACTTCTTGCAAAATGCCGCACTAAGGGTTTGTCCAGTTTGGGCCAAAAGGGGGGCCTAGGCCTGAAAGAGTTGTAACATGTAATTCCATTAACGACCTCTTGTCCTAGTCGCACCTGAAACGTCATACTTCGCACTCTTCGCAGCTTATTATAAAGAACATAACAACAATATTTCATTGCATTTTTGAGAAAATAATTATTTTAACATTGCAAGTGCCAAATCATAGCAAAAAATGAGTAACGGTTTTCTATATTATTATTTTAGTGGCATGTTGTTATGAAAAAAAATGTGGTCTTATAATTTTTTTTATTGATTTCCAGGCTAAAGGTATGATAATATTAGAGCACATTGGGGTAGCATTGTAATCATAATGAAAAACAAATTTCATGACTGAGTTACGACGAAAAAATTATTTTGAAAAAATAATAATTAGGTATCTCTGAAACCAAGCCGAATCCAGGTAATTTTATATAAAATTAAAGACTAAATATGGCCAGGAATACACCATTACAATCTCTCGAAATGCTCGCGAGCACCCAGTATTTTATACTTCCTTTGGGCGTTTGTGCACTACACTGACTTTTACCGTTCGGTAGTCCGGTTTTTTACGGTCCGATATGCCACGCCATTAAATGTATATAGTAGCTTGTGCAATATACATAATTTTACCGTCCGACATTTTACTTTTCCCCATTCCGGACAGTATTTTTCCGATCCGAGATGACAGCTATGAAAAACGTGTTAATGCTTGTGCACTGCGTCCGGAATTGCACTGACTTTTACCGTCCCCGATAGTCCGATTTTACAAAATTGAACCGTAAAAAACCGGACTACCGATCGCACCTCCGAGTAAAAAGACGGACAAGTGCACAAGCCAATCATGCGTTTTTTTCATGCCATATCGGACCATGAAAACTCGGTCTGCCGGACAGTAAAATTCATTGTGGTGCACAATCGCCCTTTGAGTAAACCGAAATAAGTCGAAGAGAATACGTAATAAAGCATTTGCACTCGCCACATCAGATGCATAATAATATTATATAAGCTACACACGGTGCTCAAAAATATCTGAACATGCAATAACGCCATGCGAATTGAGGCCTGTGTGCTTACCAAGAGCTATAGGTATCTGATGGAGACCTCGATAACGTGATGTATGTAAGCGATAAATCAATGGTGGTATTTTATCTATAGAAGATTCATAAAAACCATAAAACGAAAGGAACATAATTGAATTGCTCATAAATAAAATCGGCAAGCATAATCATCAAGCATATTTTATAAAATAATTTAAACAATAATATACCTACGGTAATTCCAAGCCACGGTAAATCCAGTTACCGTTACTTGTGACGTTTGATTCAAATTTATAATAGTACATTGTGCATCAAGGGAGGTAAGTACGGAATTACTAACGAGAGTGTGAGCTTTTATGACTCGAGTTAATATTCCGCTTACCTACCGTGGTGCATACAATGTTTTTCATCACACTTGCCGACAAAAAATAAATTTTAAGACATAATATTATTAAATGACGTACTGACATTTCTATGACTCCCTAGGGAATGTCACTTTTCTATTACTCCCGTCCCGCTACGCGCGCAAGCAATCGCGCGCTTAGACAGCAAGTGTGATGAAAAGGATATTTAAATGTCCGTATAGCTAGCCTAACTCTACATCAGTGAGGGTACATATCTGGATACTTGTTTGCTTAATTAATGTAAGAACACTAAGAACCCATAAATACCTAACCCTTAAAACATAGTTAGTCTCTCAGGACTGCCCATTACAAAAATAATACCAATCGTAAACTATGAAACGATCGGCAGCGTACGCGCGCCTATTTTAATTCCTCGCGGCATAATGGCTATTTTGGAATTTTAATTTTGGCGCAGTTCGCGTGTGGTCGCCTGCGCCGCTTTTGGCGGGAAACTAGACGTCACAACAGCTTTGATTGCCGACGGTGGTGGGGCTCTTGAAAAAAAGTGTGACGTCGAGTACCGTGGCGTACAGCTGATATGGTGAGTAACGACCTAATTTTTTTACCATTTATTTTTACAAACTTCGACTACATAACCTTTCTTGTTGTGGTACAATCATCACTATACCTCGATATTTTTCTAGCAGGAACGAGAGATTGACAGCTTTAAACATCGACATAATTGTTATCGATAAGTTTTGTAGTAGTCGATAAATAAATTTAATAGATAAATAATGCGCCGTAACTTACAGATAAATTACAAGAATGCAAATCATATTCAAAAGGCCGCATCATTTTTTTATTTCTTCTAATTATTACCCATCAAAAGAACAAAGACGAATAAAAAATACTCTAACGCCGTAGACAATAATTAAAAGGAAGTATTAGATATCTAAAAACAAAGCCTAGATGGATCCTATATTTCTTTGTTACCGGATTTTACGAAGTTAGCATCTTTATGAGCATAGAGTGTACTCATCGATAACAGTTATATCGATGTTCCGTTTTGTCAATCTCTCGTTCCTGCTAGAAAAATATCTAGGTATAATCATCACTCTCATCAGAACGAACGTATCGTCTTATGCCATACACCCTTATGTCCTCCCTCCAAGGATGTCAATATTATATATTTTCATGGCATTTGTACAGTGCGCAGTGAAATATTGATAATCCAGCTTTAGTTAGGACATTTGGTGGCATACAGTGGTTCTAAAATCCATGGAGTCGCGGAATGTGACATTTCCGAAGTCAAAATCAAAGTCAGAAAGTATGATGTTAAATTAAATGCTATGAATGGCTTAGGATTTTTAGAAGCATAGAGACTGTGTTTCTAAATCGAACGATGTCTTTAGTTGTAAAACAACGTATAATAAAATTACCTTTAACTTTATTTAACTATTGTTCATACTAATAACATAACAAAATATATACAAGACACAGAAGAGATTCTAAATCACACTCGTCGACAAAAAAATCATTTGTATCATTAATTATACAGTAAAAATACAATTAAGTAGTGTATCATACTAAAACTCAATGATTGCAATCTTGTAATGTTTTATGACAAGAATTTTACGGCATGATGTCAGCAGCTACGATACCAAATAATTAAATAAAAAATATTTACATTCAATTGATACTATTATCCAAAATGAACGAAAGTTTTCTCCAGTTCTGTGTTCGCGCCCCGCTTCGGTTCCCATTCTAATAATCACCAAATTATAAAATTTAAAACCATTAACTTTAACCGCTTTCTCCAAGATCCTATCATCTGCGGTTTCCAGCATTGGTTTCAAATCCTACTTTCTGAATGCAAATTCTTGTAAATGAATGAAAATTAGTAAAAGCACCATACATGTAGGTACCTATAACATTTGAAGAGATCCCTCGAAGATCCTATGATCAGACCCCAACTTGGTGCCAACGGGACCATCTCGGGGTTATACACGTACGATCTCAAAAAAAAAATATCGGTTCACGATTCTCGGAAATATCGGGTAACATACATAAACCAAAAAAAACTGTCGTATAATATAACCTCCTTCTTTTTTTGAAGTCGGTTAAAAACTCGCTGTAACTCTTACTTACGTCAGCTGCTATCGTAAACTCGATTCACTCGGAAACTATAAATGCTACAGTAACTCGGGTTATATTAAATAGCCCTAGGAGGCATGTAATATTGCCTTGGCCTCCTTCGAGGATGTGCAGCGGCGGTTGGCATACGACCGCCAACTTCCCCCTCAAGAGCACCAGTGAGGTGAGCGACAGCCGCGGGGGCGTCTGCCGTCTACCGGGTCGCTTCGCGCATTATGAGGAGGAGGGGAAAGGTCCTTTGTGTCTTTCAGAGATGGGTCCAGTGTCTTCAACAGCCGCTGCGAGGCGTTCCAGTGACCTCGCCTTAAACCGTCTTCGCGGCAAACCGTGTGGGCTTTTAGTGGGTAGACCAGGGACTCATTAACCCTGGGAGTCCCACATGTCCGTTCTGGTATGGTATGCGTAATGCCTTTGCCCTGCACTTTCACCCTGTACCTATTTACTCTGAAGAGTCACATCCGCTTCGCTTTACGTGTCCAAAAGTATGGTTGATATGGTCGATAGTATTTATATTTTGATACCTAAAGAATGGACTGATTGGTTTGAAATTCTGTCTAAGATTCATCTCGTACACACAAGAACGTAATTGACGAGTATAACGTAAAACCCAATTTTAAATCAGCGCACCCTACTCATTGCTTCAAAACTGCATCAAGTGCATGGCCTGTTAAAAAAATCAAACAATAATAACGCAGGCTGGTTTACTAATCAAGTTATTAGTCGTGACATTACAATTTTAGAATTATAACTGCCGCGAATGCAGATAACCCAAAAGTTTAAGCGGATAACTAACTTCAATAACCGTAGGATAAAAATACTTCACCGCCAATAGAAAAAATTACACGACTTTCGAGTGGGTAGTCTCAATCACGTCAATTCTTCTTTGAACTGATATACTTAATGTTACAAGCGACACAGGTGTAGGTACCGGCAAATATTAGGTAGTATATCCATATCCTGGTATTATCACAAAATATAGTCAAAATGTAGTCGTTTTATCAGAGTTATCAGTTCCGCATACAGCGATGTCTGCAGACGTGATGGAAGCATTCAGAATGATGACCAAAGTACAGCAAGTACCTACAAACGCAACGCAAATGACTGTACGAATGTATACGCCCATTTATGTGGTGTTTGTGTAATACATATGAAGCCACAATCGTTTTTTGTAGGGAATTTATCAAGTAGTTAGTTTATTATTTATCATTTATTTTTTTATATATTTCGTAGTTTACGAAACGAGTAGCAATTGCCGCATTATTGAGTTATTCATTCAAAAAGCCGCGTGGTGACGGCAGTAAGAATACGTTTGTCATCATCCCAACTCTTCACGCGGGTGTAGTGGAAGTCGACTAAGGGATTGGAGTGACACCGACCATTAGTCGACACATTATTGGTGATGGACAGCAGCGCCATCATGGTGGACACACTGCTGTGATTTTTGCCAATCCGCTTGCCCAGCGGAGCATTTATGGGTGGCTCAAAAATCATTTTTTTTTTTTCCTTGAGGGCCCTTATTTTGTTGAATGTTGATAAAATAGGCACACTAAGTATCGTAATTCTATTTAAACTTCAAAGTTGTGCTCAACGCCTTTGACGTTTTTATATTGACTGGTATCCGAAAAAATAAAATTACTATTTCTTTACTTTTCTTTTTTGTTATTGCCTCTAGACTATAAACATATGATTTTTAAGTAACAAAGTAAAAAATATTTTTTATATATTTTTTCAGGTGGTGCTTTTTTCACGAGCTAGTGCGAGAAGTGGTTCATTTTACGTCAGATCGAAATCTTTAGAGGGCCATATGTACTGAAAAACGTAGTACCTACCTACCTACGATATTACACGCGTGAAAACGAAATTCGTAACTAGTGTCGATTTAAAGCACTCCCTTCGGTCGTGCTTTAATTTATCTCCACTCTTTTATAACTTAATTTTTTCGCATTGGTATCGTAATGTACTATTTTATGATTTTTTGAATTTTCGTCAAAAATGAATTTTTTACCTTAATAACCTGTAAAACCCGTTTTGAAACAGTATAAAAACAATGATTGACATAAAAATCTAAAAAAATATCTTTAATCTTGTGTTTCATACAATATTCCATTTTTAAAAGGCGTTAAGCACCGCTTTGATTTGAGATAAAATTAAGAAACTTGGTACATTATATCAACGTAATTAAATAGGTGTCACAAAATAAGGGACCACCACCCATTAAATTTGGCCCGTGGGCCACCATATTCCTGATGCGTCTATACGCGTAGTTAATAGGAGAGTTCTACGTCCAGCAGTGGATTGCGATACTTAGATTGTTGGATTTCTCCTAATAAATAGCCCGCTTATTCATAAACGTTTGTTAACTTAACAAGCCGCTAATAATAGTTTGTCCCTTTCGGTCTTAACACTGTGTCCATAAGAGCAAAAGGGACAAGCAATTATTAGCGGCTTGTTAAGTTAACAAACGTTTATGAATAAAGGGGTAAGTAAATAACCCGCAGGGTGAATAAAAGTTTGACTAACATTATCAAATTGTCGGATGTCGAATGGCCCAGAAGACACCCCCAGCCGAAATATAATAAACTAGCAGTTACCCGCGGCTTCGCCCGCGTTCTAATATCTATTCACTGCATGTTAATGTTTTCCCGCGATTATCTCGCGTTTGCCTTAACCGATTTAAGTGTGGCGGATGGTGCTTTTACCCGCGGTTCGGCCGCGTTCTATAAATTTTTATCACGGTCGTATTAAACTAATATGATGATGGCTATAATGATGGCGAATTATTTTTACAATTTTGACTTCAAATTCCATAAGAAGAACTTTTCATCTTCTCGGTAGGTATCGATTTTTATCAATATTAAATCAAAGTTCTAGAAATTTTAGATGTGATAGCTTCTCACTTTTTGTAAAAACCCCCTTGGATCCTAAGATACTGATTTTTATTAAGGTCGGATTCAAACTAAATAAATTCAAGGTGCCGATCATTTTGTGCAAATTTGACCTCAAATTCATTACTTGAAACGCTTTGACATTTCAGATATACGGCCTTATTCATAAAAATTCCTTGTTGAAGGTTTGAGGGGCCCAATAGTTATCGAGCCGATAAGTCTTGTTGAACGGTTTATAAGAAGTGTTATTCATAAACGCTCAATATCTCTCCGATAACTGTTGAGCCGCTGTTGAACGGATTAGACGCGTTATGTTGGCGCCTTGACAAAATCATAGACAAAAATGTGGTCTCACCGCAAATTAAAAAAAAGTTTGACAGCTGTCTGGCGGGAATTCGCAAATATTTCCTAATTCCTTGTTACTTACTTTTATCTCAAATAATTATATTATTTGCCTGACCTCTCAAAATGAATCAAAATAACAATTATTACGTACTTACTACGTATTCTTTTACCTAAGCAACTAATCAAAACAGTTAGCTTTATGATTAGGTACTTGCGATGACGGTCAGATAACGAAACATAATTGTATGGCTAGTTAGTACCTACGTATGGGCAGTTAGTAGTACGGGTAAGTAATAAATAAATATTTACTTCCTTGCGACCCCAACACCTAATTGCAGTTAGAACCTGAAGTTCTGGTGTGAGGCCAGCTCCTCTGCGATCTTTCTTCAGGTCTTCTTTCACCAACTCTACTATATACAAAACAGTCGCCTTAGTATTAAAGCGGTATCGCCGCCTAAATTCAATTCAACATCGGGCAGATCCTCAATGGGATCTGCCCTTATGTTATATATTTTTGGACGCCGCGGCGGATTACACAAATTATTTATGGCATCAATAGCGTTTAAGGCCTGCATGATGGAGTCTCACTGCGTATTGACGTTGAAGTTGAAATGGTTGAAAAACTATCAACAAAATTTTAAATTAAAAAAGTTGGAGATTAGATTTCCCACCATTTCTGATTCGTGTAATGTTGCATGTAGAGAAAATCGAAACTGCGTAACTACTTACAATAAATCATCGGATATTTATTTTAAATACCTATCTAAATATAATTAAGTATCTCTGGATACATATTTAATAATAATCAGATGAATAGACGATATAAAAAACTATACACCAAATCAGACTTTCATACCTTTATCTTTTCTCTTCTGCCTACTTTAAACGCATGGTTATGCACCTGACAAAAATCAGCTGATCAAAATTTTGGCAGCCATCTTGTTAAATAAGAAGTTATAAGACCGTTATAGAAGGGTCCTCGGCTCTATAACTTTCGGGGGATTTATAGTAGGTTTGAGCGGCTGAATAGCGCTATTGAACGTTTATGAATAACGTTTTTAGCCATCCGGTCAACAACGACCCATCAGCGGGCGCGTAACTTTTTATGAATAAGGCCGATAGATTATAATCAAAATCCGCTATCATATTATGGTCATCTTTACCATCTGGTAACTGACAAATGTTTTTTATCTTTAAAAGTTTACATACACACTCACATAGGTGATGTTTTGATGATAAATACTATCATTTGTCGTTTCCCAGGCCTAACAAAGATGACCATAATTAGGCGAGCTGATTAACATTTGAAGTAACTCAATATTGTTACCGTTTCTTGCAAATTTGACTTCTGGTTCATTATGATGAACATATCAGTCAGAACTTCAGATGACCACCGATTTTTATGACGGACAATATCGAAACGGAAATTGAATAGGCAGCCTTTTTTGCAGTTTGTTAAGAACCTCTGGGATCCCGATACATCGATTTACACCATTGGATCAAAAATGTCGAAATTTATGGTGACGACTGTTTTGACTTTATAAAAAACACCTTGGATACACTGATATGTACTTTTGATTACTATCGCATGAAAACTCGGGAAAACTTAAAAGGTTATTAACGTTGGTTAACATGCTATATGTAGATTTTTTTTATCAGAAATAAACACTAAAACGATACCCCTGTCGTAACCCGCAAGCCCATGAGACCATAACAGAGAAGATGGTATTTCACGTACACCTCGGTACAGCGACACGATAGTAGACTATAGAAACGATAACCATGTTGTTTTTTTACTGTTTAACCTTTTTACCACTTTCAAGAGTTCAATTATCAAAAACCCTAAAACATGTCTTTAGTCATTTATGTTTGGGAATACTCCTGTGAAGTTTCGGATAAAACAGTTTAAATAGTCAAGTTTCCCCTACAAACTTTAGACTCATTGCACCCTCTAATGAGTGGATTTTGACTTAACCTTTTTTAGAGCACCCCTTCACCCTCAAAGAAACCTACGCGCTATATTTGGAATCTCTAGAACCAGAAATGAACATAAATAATAAAATTATATTGATATTTTTCGAATTTTACCCCATCACACCATAATCGTGTACATAGTATTTCACGTCTGCCGCGTTAAATTTTAAAATCGTTTTTGTGATCTACGTCCCGATAAACCATAGAAACGATACCCAACTTTATTTTTTCACTTCCTCACCCTTTTTACCTTTTTCAGGGGTTAAATTTTCAAAAAACCTGCAAACATGTCTTTATTACTATGAAGAATACTCCTAGGAAGTTTCGGACAAAATAGTCCAACTAATCTTGTTTCGCCATACTAACTTTGGACCCCCATGGCACCCTCTAGGGAGTGGATTTCGACTTAACCTTTTTAGAGCACCCCTACATCCTCAAAGAAACCTACGCGCTAAATTTGGAATCTCTAGAACCAGAAATGAACATAAATATAAATAAATAATAAAATTATATTGATATTTTTCGAATTTTACCCCATCACACCATAACCGTGTACATAGTATTTCACGTCCGCCGCGTTAAATTTTAAAATCGTGATTGTTTTCGTGATCTACGACTCGATAAACTATAAAAACGATACCCATCTTGATTTTTTCACTTTGTCACTCTTTTTACCTTTTTCAGGGGTTGAATTTTTAAAAAACCTTAAGCATACCTTTACTCAATTACTTTAAAGAATACTCTTGCGAAATTTTGGATAAAATAGTTCAACCAATCTTATTTCGCCATACAAACTTTGGACCCCCATTTCAACCCCTTAGAAGGTGAATTTTGAAAAATCCTTGCTTAGTGCTCGTCTACACCATAAAAGAAACCTACGTGCTAAATTTGGAGTCTATAGGACCAGGGGTTTAGGCTGTGCGTGCATCTTTATCAGGGAGCTTCTTCTTTTATATATATAGATAAAAGATAAATAATAAAATTATATTGATATTTTTCGAATTTTACACCATAACCGTGTACATAGTATTTCACGTCCGCCGCGTTAAAATTAAAAATCGTTGTTGTATTCGTGATCTACGTCCCGATAAACCATAGAAACGATACCCAACTTGATTTTTTCACTTCGTCACCCTTTTTACCTTTTTCCGGGGGTTGAATTTTCAAAAAACCTTTAACATACCTTTACTCAATTACTTTAAAGAATACTTTTGCGAAGTTTCGGATCAAATAGTTCAACTAATCTTATTTCGCCATACAAACTTTGGATTTGGACCCCCATTTCAACCCCTTAGAAGGTGAATTTTGTAAAATCCTTTCTTAGTGCTCGTCTACACCATAAAAGGAACCTACGTGCCAAATTTGGAGTCTATAGGACCAGGGGTTTAGGCTGTGCGTGCATCTTTATAAGGGAGCTTCTTCTTTTATATATATAGATAAAAGATAAATAATAAAATTATATTGATATTTTTCGAATTTTACCCCATTACACAATAACCGTGTACATAGTATTTCACGTCCGCCGCGTTAAAATTAAAAATCGTTATTGTATTCGTGATCTACGTCCCGATAAACCATAGAAACGATACCCAACTTGATTTTTTCACTTCGTCACCCTTTTTACCTTTTTCCGGGGGTTGAATTTTCAAAAAACCTTTAACATACCTTTACTCAATTACTTTAAAGAATACTTTTGCGAAGTTTCGGATCAAATAGTTAAACTAATCTTATTTCGCCATACAAACTTTGGACCCCCATTTCAACCCCTTAGAAGGTGAATTTTGTAAAATCCTTTGTTAGTGCTCGTCTACACCATAAAAGGAACCTACGTGCCAAATTTGGAGTCTATAGGACCAGGGGTTTAGGCTGTGCGTGCATCTTTATAAGGGAGCTTCTTCTTTTATATATATAGATAAAAGATAAATAATAAAATTATATTGATATTTTTCGAATTTTACCCCATCACACTATAACCGTGTACATAGTATTTGACGTCCGCCGCGTTAAATTTTAAAATCGTGATTGTATTCGTGATCTACGTCCCGATAAACCATAGAAACGATACCCAACTTGATTTTTTCACTTCGTCACCCTTTTTACCTTTTTCCGGGGGTTGAATTTTCAAAAAACCTTTAACATACCTTTACTCAATTACTTTAAAGAATACTTTTGCGAAGTTTCGGATCAAATAGTTAAACTAATCTTATTTCGCCATACAAACTTTGGACCCCCATTTCAACCCCTTAGAAGGTGAATTTTGTAAAATCCTTTGTTAGTGCTCGTCTACACCATAAAAGGAACCTACGTGCCAAATTTGGAGTCTATAGGACCAGGGGTTTAGGCTGTGCGTGCATCTTTATAAGGGAGCTTCTTCTTTTATATATATAGATAAAAGATAAATAATAAAATTATATTGATATTTTTCGAATTTTACCCCATCACACTATAACCGTGTACATAGTATTTGACGTCCGCCGCGTTAAATTTTAAAATCGTGATTGTTTTCGTGATCTACGACTCGATAAACTATAAAAACGATACCCATCTTGAATTTTTCACTTTGTCACCCTTTTTACCTTTTTCAGGGGTTGAATTTTTAAAAAACCTTAAGCATACCTTTACTCAATTACTTTAAAGAATACTCTTGCGAAATTTTGGATAAAATAGTTCAACCAATCTTATTTCGCCATACAAACTTTGGACCCCCATTTCAACCCCTTAGAAGGTGAATTTTGAAAAATCCTTTCTTAGTGCTCGTCTACACCATAAAAGAAACCTACGTGCTAAATTTGGAGTCTATAAGACCAGGGGTTTAGGCTGTGCGTGCATCTTTATCAGGGAGCTTCTTCTTTTATATATATAGATAAAAGATAAATAATAAAATTATATTGATATTTTTCGAATTTCACCCCATTACACCATAACCGTGTACATAGTATTTCACGTCCGCCGCGTTAAAATTAAAAATCGTTATTGTATTCGTGATCTACGTCCCGATAAACCATAGAAACGATACCCAACTTGATTTTTTCACTTCGTCACCCTTTTTACCTTTTTCTGGGGGTTGAATTTTCAAAAAACCTTTAACATACCTTTACTCAATTACTTTAAAGAATACTTTTGCGAAGTTTCGGATCAAATAGTTCAACTAATCTTATTTCGCCATACAAACTTTGGACCCCCATTTCAACCCCTTAGAAGGTGAATTTTGTAAAATCCTTTCTTAGTGTTTGTCTACACCATAAAAGGAACCTACGTGCCAAATTTGGAGTCTATAAGACCAGGGGTTTAGGCTGTGCGTGCATCTTTATAAGGGAGCTTCTTCTTTTATATATATAGATAAGAATTTTGGCGATAGGAAAATGCACGTCCTACGTTCCTAATTAAGCTTACCTAAACAACAAATTATTCTAAAATTGATGAGCCAGTTCATACGTCACTTGATACGTTAGATAACTAAAATACCTAACTAACACCTGCGCCCCGCCATCGCCATATCGAAAATTGTATTTGTAAAATAAGCAAGTACCTACTTAGATTTGACGATTAGATTAGAAGCTTTTGCAACCTTTTTAACCGCCTTCGAAAAGGATTAGGTTCTGAATCCGACATATTTTTTTATCTTGTATGTATGTGGCACCCAACGTGTGGTTAGCTTGTAAAGCGTCGCGGACCGCGGTAGACCGCTCCAGAGATGGCGTGATGAACTTGACGCCTTTGACAAGGACTAGGACTGCAAGCTTAGCACAAGATTAGTGCGACAATAATGTCGCCGCGAGATAGACTATCCACCCCTCTTTTATTCGTATATTTAGTAAAAGATGGAAAATCTATCTCGCGGCGACATACTGACATACTAATCATGTGCTAAGCATACTGGTGGGAGACTTCAGGGAATAGGGATAGGTGGAAAAATTTTGAGGGAGGCCTTTGCCCTGCAGTGGGACAGTACAGGCTCTTAATAATAATAATAAAAGTATGCATGTACTCGATATATCCGAGAATCGAACACCCATTTTCATTTGTTTTAATCTTAAGTCCCGTTTTGATCAAGTCGGGATCTGACGATGGGAATGACCGTGACCGCCTCTATCTTGAGAAATCGGTTGAAGTAGCCTTGTTCAAATTCAAATATTTAAAATACAAATATTTTAGATACGAGAAGGTAACTAATTCGCGAGGTATATCGCGTTAGCGATCCCATCAAAGAGGGTAGGTAGGTAGCGACAAATCGTTTCTGTTTTCTTTTTGGAACGTTAATAAGCCTACATTTCAGTACAGAGGTCCAGCAAAATACTTATTTTAAAATGCCTCATTTAAGATGTAGTACGGGCTAATATTCCTGAACCGTGCGGAAATACATATGTATACTAGGTAAAGTCATTACAGCATCAATTTGGTGCTGACAAATTATCACTACTTATTTACCGTTACGGAAAACAAAGTGTATTCTGGCTTTTCTTGGCAAAAGCATTGCATAAATAGGTAATTTAATACATGAAGTTCTGCCAATAAGATGCATCTAATTAGCGAATAAATATTATTTGCGTGATGAAATAAACTACATGAAGTACGAGTATGCGATAGGCGCAACCAGACCGTACCGGCTAGATTGAACCGCCTGCCCCCACGGCCGGTCCGATAGATATTGCACAAGTAAACACCGACTTCGACTCGTGGGGGCGATCATGAAAATGACTTGACAATTCTATGAGTTTATACTATATCGGTTAGACATAGGGAGCAGTTTTGCTTGAGTCGAGACTGTCGTGAGCAAAGTCCTAGTTTACGACTGCAGGTTTTACACGAGCACCTTTTCGTGGTATCACTGCACGGGTTTTGTATCCGTAGGTAGGGTACTACTAAATATCTGAACTTGAACAGAGAAAAAAAATTACCTACTGATAAAATATAGTCAAAATTATATTGGACTTCAGAACGAATTTGAATACATACAAAACCACTGATGTATCTATGTTTTTATTTACCTGTAGACAGATAACTAGTTACACTTCTTGTAGTTTTTTCTTGTAGCATACTAAGTTTTAGTAAAGCTTTACTTTTACTGTATTTTCAATTGTGAGGATTATGTACCTACTCTAATAGTTACCTAATAATGATTAATTTGATTAGGCTTGAAGTGTACTTTGCCCACCTATTATTAATTTCATCATACGGTAAGCCGTTTTTACTTTATCAGCGCTCAAAATCAGAATTTGTATAATTTTTTTTTAGACGCACGTGGGATAGAATTTACTCGTAAAAGTCATGGCCCGTGAAATGTACCCATAATATACATTTCACGGGCTGTGCTTTAAAAAAGTACTTTCCGCAAAGAAACTAAGGCGATTGATTATGTTCTAAAATCTAGTATATTCCCCTGTAGGTAAACATAAGTAGGTACAACTTATTAGATAGTTCCATATTATTAAAGCTACAAAGTTATATTTATCAGAAACATTTAAAGTAAAATCTGTTTAAACGCGTTCGGGCAATTATACAGGGTGGTCCAAACCTTGACGTCAAAAATTTTTTTTTAGATTCCTCACGTCATGAGCTATCAGAATATACCCCATGTATGTTCGCCGATTTTTTGTAGTTTTCGAGTTATGAATTTTTAAAAAAAATTTTTTGAGAAATTCTGGAATGAAGAAATTTATTAATTTAAAAAAAACTGTTAGGTTTTTTAACTAGTTTCTTTTCGTAAAAGTATAACTACAAATAAAGCATTTACTGACAAAAAAATTAGCGTCCTCACTTTGATACAAGTAGGATAAAAAATACCAAATTCAAAATTTTACGCTAAAAACGCATCAAAATAGCATTAATGTACGTAAATAAAAAAAAATAAAACATATCCCAAGGATTTTTGGTAATGTAAACACAGCCCTAGACCTTAAACCTTCGTAAAAGCAAAAAAAAAGTGATACTTAATAATGAGGATTTTTCGGAATAGTCGGTCAAATAAACTTAAAAAAAAAAACATCTAAATATTTAATTTAAAAATAAAGTGAAATTTCGTCTGTTTTGTTGTTTTTATCAATAAACAAAGACAGAAAATACCACGAAAACTCAATTTGTGTAGTTATTCAAGTAATTTTTTACTACTTTAAAATTTTAAGCTTTTTTAAGTTTATTTGACCGACTACTCCGAAAAATCCTCATTATTAAGTATCACTTTTTTTTTTTGCTTTTACGAAGGTTTAAGGTCTAGGGCAGTCTTTACATTACCAAAAATCCTTGGGATATGTTTTATTTTTTTTATTTACGTACATTAATTATTTTGATACATTTTTAACGTAAAATTTTGAATTTGGTATTTTTTATCCTACTTGTATCAAAGTGAGGACGCTAATTTTTTTGTCAGTAAATGCATTATTTGTAGTAACACTTTTACAAAAAGAAAATATTAAAAAAACTCAATAGTTTTTTTTTTTATCAATAAATTTTTTAATTCCAGAATTTCAAAAAAAAAAAAATTTCAAAAATTCATAACTCGAAAACTATATAAAATCGGCTAACATACATGGGGTATATTCTGATAGCCCATGACGTAAGGAACCTAAAAAAAAATTTTTGACGTCAAGGTTTGGACCACCCTGTATAAGCCATAGATAATCAATTTCACCTTAGACCTCACCTGTGAAATGAAATGCAGCAAAACTTATTATTCATAAATACCTATCTAATGATTATTAAATGCTTTTTATCTACCTACACGCCTGATACAGTATACCCCTCACTCTATTGTGCTGCACTTTATGTACATGTGCCGGATTATTAACTGTAGCACTGCTGCCATTAAGATATTCGTAAAACCAGGACAAAGACTCACAAAACCCCATTTTTTTTACTTTGTACACAATAATGAGGAGTTTCCTCATTTTCAACACACGAAAAGTGTTTTTGAAAACCCCCAAACCAGGACTATTCGGGAAAACCCAGACGAATGGCCATTTAATCAATATCCCGCACATACATAATAATATCATGTTTGGAAGCTCAACGAAGCTTTGTAACAGAGTGTGGTGTGGAAATGCTGTCGTAACGCGTCATGGGCTGCAACCGAAATAACTTGTAGTTTTGTAGATAATTGAATCATCCGCAATTATCGCAATATTCCCAACACATTTTCGGGAAAACTCAGGGAAAACGTTTATTGACGTCGTGTGGATTCTTAAAGCGTGGTAATTATTGCCACTTACGTTTAGCTAATAATTATTTAGATGAATTTAGTACTCATTGAATTGTAATTATACCTATAAGTCTACCTACACTACCTATTCAAACAAAAGTAAATCAGTTAATTCAATACATATTTCACCATTTCTGTATTCTGCGGCGACTGGCGACGTTGCGCGCTGTAATTGACCATAAATCATTTCGCAACATATACCCCTACATAATATACAAAGTGTCAACGTAACTGTAATGTTTTTAATATGTCGCAATTCAATACTTTCTTGAATTGTTCCTACGTTTATTATGTTCACGTCGTAGCAGACGGCGCGATAAGCGATCCGGCTGGAACCGGCGCGCGCGCCGCCGCCGGCCGCAGGGGGCCATACACACACATGCACACATGCTACACACACTTGCAACGCCGTACCGATAACACACCGTCGGTTTTGCTAGTTCAAACACGAACTAGATATCTGATGACGCAGTATTTTACACCATATTTGCACTAGGATCCACTATTTACAGAACGACATTGCTTTATCATCGTAGAATGGATTACAGCTGATATAGCTAGGATCGCGGTTTTCGGAAGCCCGAATTCACGCGTAGAGCAGCAGATCTGTGCGTGATTATATAGATAACAAACCCAGACGGTACTTACGTAGTTACCTAAATTTTCCATTGGCCTTACGAAATAATCCCTTATCTAGAGTACCTACCACAGGTACACGTCTGATTCGTAGGTTTGGCGGTGACGTGACGTTACCGACCAAGCGGTCGGTGATTTAGCTGTGTTAAGTGTGACAAGGTAAACTGTGCAGGTGCAATAAAGAGTACCTGTGACATGATATGTCTGACATTAGGAAGGTCTCTCTGTTTCCAGTAAAAAAAAAGCTGCAACACCGAAGGCTTAATTGTCTAATGTCAAGAACTAATATTTTCGATTCAGTCAAGTCAGGTAGATTAATAGACATTCAGGCTAGTTGTAAGATAATCGAATATACTTACATACGCAGACCTAAATAAACCACGAGGTCTGACTAGGAAGTCATGAATTTATTTAGGTAAGATTTTACAGACGTTATGGTTTGTGTACAATCAGCCTCAAATGCTTTGTCGCCATCAAAACAGCAAATACTTCAGTACACCATAGTTCACCGTACAAAATTTATGGTTGAAATATTAACTATTTGGCTACTATGGTTGCACCATAAATACCGTAATATAACATGACGCTGACTGCATGTACACAACAAAATTAACTCAAAACTTTATGTGCTATCCCGATCGCATTAGGTGAAATATATAAAGTAGGTATACGGGAATTTTCACTTTTAGGGACACCCGACAGTCTCGACACCCAACCCTGATTAGTGATTACACGTAACAAACCTGATTGTAATTAAGGTTTTTTAATGTCACGCAAATTGGGTGTCTCTAAAAGCGAAAAAGCTCACCTGTTCAAAATTGCACTATGGCTGATGCAACTGTTTTTGACGATATACATAAATACCTATCTTTGTATCCTATAGTTTGTGTATGAGTCTATAGTTAAATCCAAACTGAAACGAAATCAAATATTATTGGTGAGGTGTGGACAGAAATATTGTATTATCATTGTTAAGCAAGTTTAATTCACGCACCTACCTATGAACTGATGGCAATGTTTATTTACAGTTCATACATTTGTACCAAAGTCGAAAGGTGTTTTCATTCAACAGGATCTTGCCTATATCTACCGATAGTAGCGATAGTGTTATTATAATAGTAGATGACTGTATTTCAAGAAATTATGAATAGGTATTATCTAGTACTAACGAAAAACATTAAGTGGATATAAATATAACATTTACCTTTAGCTCTGATTTTATAAATAGGTATGTGTTAGGTATATCCCTATATGTTTCGATATAAATCAGATTGAATTTCAAAAGATAGGTATCATCAGAGTTGCCTGCAAGGCGCCATCGAGGGTCACTAACAATTTTTAAAACCGATTACATGTACAATGTAATCATTGATGCTCATATACTTGAAACTGAAGCTGTGCAACCATGAAGGGATTCATACCAAGAACCAGCTCCAGATCGCTTCACACTGACTGCGTATCAGTCACCTATTGAACTACGGCCTATCAGACTGGTAATAACTGGACAGCGGCCGCAGCAGGCGGCTGCTGATAACACTCGACCACAGTACCACGGGGCGCTCGCTAACTGTCCTATACAACTCTGCTATACAAATATAGCCTCTATTACAAACCGCAAATGATAATCGAGACACCGGCAATAACAAAACAAGCTCATTAACCGCTCGCCATACAGATCGGTATAGTTTTAACCAGTTTACCCAAGGGGAACGTGGAGCATATTCGCGGGGGATACGTCCGCTTATCAGCACGTTGTCACTCGGAGATGTTTTATAAGTAAGCGCCGCGCGCACTAGCCATCATTGTGTCGGTGTATGCCGAGCGGTGCCCACGTTCTGATAGATCGGAGCGATAGTGATCGATAATGTTAGTTTTTCCGCAATGGAGACCGGAGATACCCGGGGACGGGTGCAGAGTGCAGCGGTGGATGCCCGCGGAGCGTTTCGCGCCCTATGTTGCTAGACCAGTGATGTTACCTGCAGTGCAAACACAGGTACCTATACATTTTTAAAAACAAATTAAAATTT
Organism: Thaumatotibia leucotreta; assembly: GCA_025490895.1. Classification (NCBI taxonomy): domain Eukaryota; kingdom Metazoa; phylum Arthropoda; class Insecta; order Lepidoptera; family Tortricidae; genus Thaumatotibia; species Thaumatotibia leucotreta. Next base: position 72,898 of record JALPQI010001343.1, on the reverse strand, counting down.
CGAGCTTTAGGGGAAATTTAGCTAACTAGTTACGCCCGAAGTTGTGTTTTTTTCTCCCGTCATAAAAAACAATTTTGCAACTTACCTTTAACCATCTTTGTAAATTGTAAGGCCATTGGCACTCCAATCAAGATGGTAACGATAGTGTTGTGTTCACAGATAGACGAGGAGTCGTCGTCAGGAGGTTCGTCGCCGGAGCGCGAGCCGCACGACGTCGTATGCGGCTGGCGCGGTTGCGGCGCGCGGTTCGCGAGCGTCGCGCGGCTGTCCGCGCACGTCGCGCGCGCGCACGCGCTCGCGCATAGGGACGGACTCTTCTACTGCGGTTGGAGGGACTGCACGAGACCTCAGAGAGGCTTTAATGCACGGTTAGTATCTTTTATCAAAACATAACAATTCAATTTGAGTTTCCATGTACTCAAGCGCTTTGCGAAAGTCACTAAGTGTCTTTATATTGCTTCATTAGTTTGTATTAAGTTTTATTTTTATTTTTGGACGATAGCAGTGAGTTTGATAGCTACCATCGTATTACATTATCAAGTTGCAGCTGCCATGCGATTTTAATTATCACGCTCAAGCTCAATGATTAGAGATTACATTACCGTAGCCGACATTGACGCTAGATATAAATAAGCAAAATGATGTAAACAATGAATGTTTGTTTGTCAACAGGTATAAGATGCTCGTGCACATAAGGACGCACACAAACGAGCGACCGCACACATGCAACCAGTGCAGCAAAAGTTTCTCGAGAGCAGAAAACCTTAAGATTCACTTAAGATCTCATTCAGGAGAGAAGCCCTACGTCTGTCCTTATGAGGTAATTATATTGGTTAATTATATCCATAGTATTTGTTTACATCATACATATATTTACATATGGATGTAGGTATACAATACAGTAGCCTTGTGTAACTTAGTTCTTCTTTACAAGTTTAATTTACTTCTCATATTTAAATAACTACGGTCTTATTATTGTACTCCGAGACTAAGTGAGATTTTACATGTATCTAACAAATGCTTATTTTTGCTAACAGGGTTGCGGCAAGGCATACTCCAACTCTAGCGACCGCTTCAAACACACTCGGACGCACACGGTAGACAAGCCTTACTGCTGCAAGGTGCCTGGCTGTAACAAGCGCTACACGGACCCCTCCAGCTTGAGAAAGCACGTCAAAACCTACAAGCACTTCATGCCTAAAAACACGCCAGAGCCACTCAGCCCCGAGACTAGCTCGCCAGCAAAGGAAAATAGCTTCTCCTACAACAACATACAGCCTACATCGCCCGTGCATGTACAGTATTCCCCGCCCAGGAACACTTCACCCACAATACCGCCTTACAACCCCGTGCTACCAATGAGCGACACAATACCCACAGCGCCGTATCCACCCATTATAGAACACCAGGTTTACACGAGACCTCTGGAACCCATGTATCCCTTAAGACTGCCAATCAATGAAATGTCGTATGTCGAGTACACGCAGATGTACGAGCACGCATATAGAAGCTATTACTGCAACGGCGTAAGCTACCCGGTACTGAGGCCTGCCATCGGGGAGAAAATATATCCGTACGGGGAGCATCGGATTGAAGCTTATCCTGAAGTAGTAGAGACTGCGGAAGCGAAGCCAGCCGCAGAGATGCCACTGAACCTAAAATGCAGCAAACGGGAGAGCAACCCGCTTGACAAGGAAGCCTCACGCGTAGACTTGCCATTAGATTTAAGCAACAAAAGATAGTATTGACAGTATTAAATAAATTATTTTTATATAGTAACATGGTGTGCTTTCTTTACATTAATAAGGTAGTCTTTCGCGGTTGCGAATGAAAACAGACAGATCAAACATTTACAATCTGTTACTGATATTCATCGTATTCAGCATATCTTTATCATTGAGTAAATATTTTATATGACGAGGTGAGTTTCCACGTGAAATGATCATGCTTTGTTTATACAAACTCAATTATTATTTTTAAAATGCTAGCAAAAAGAAAGTCATTTGTTTAGAAAATATTTTTTATTACATAGGTAAGTAATAGATAAATTGTACTCGCATTTAATTATGAATTACACTCAAAGGAATGCTTATTAGATTACAAGGTACATAATTTTAGGATATAATTAAATAAAAAAGGCATTACAAAATAAGAGCAAGGTGAATTTCTGTGACACCTCGGACGTCGATACATCGTCTACGTCATTACTGTCATTAGACATAATACGTCATTAGTGTCAGTGGTGGCATGTTGGCGATCCGTGGCATGTTGCCGATATGTGGTATGTTTCCGTTACGTGACATGTTGCCGTAATAAATTACATATCTAATATCGCTTGCTTGTAATAGTTAACAATGCAATATTACTATAATTAGATAATTCTCTTTAGATATGAACAAACACCGGTTTCGCGGGGGCAAAAATGTACCAGTGCTAGTGATTCATTAAATATCGACTTAATTTATAGATATACATTAAACAAATTTTTTAACCATCATTATCATAACTAAACGAATGGCTAAGTTGGAATACGTTTAACTATGTGCAAACCTTTTTCATTCATACTTATCGCAACTATAAACAACCGATATCTGACATTGACTCTGTCGAGTCACTTTTGACAACCATTGAATCGTTGAATAATTCATCTACTACCTACAACAATATTATTTTGCATTCCGATCAATTAAATCTACCTTTTTGTTTCTTAAGGCTGATAACAATGCCACGCAAGAAAAAAGTATCCAGAAAAGAAATAGAACTGAGTCACAAAACAGAAATTCATCAAAACTATAATTTTTTTTTTTTTTTTAATAAATTTTATTATTCCATAACGGCTACATCAAAGTTAAAACTAGATAAAAAAATTAAAAACTAGATCTAAAATCTACATAAACCTAAAAATTACTGAAAAACATTACAAAAAGAAGTTTAAATTTAATTAAATTTATAAATAAAAAACGGGCTCGAGCTCAGTGCCTTGCGGCAGGGTGCCAAGAAGGCTGGCGGCAAATTCAAACTATAAATTGTTTGAATTTGCTCCAATTACTACAGTTGACCTAGAAAGGTCGTTTAGTTGGCTAAAATGAAAAAAAAATAAAATATTGTCACCCAGGCGATGAAGATTAAAGTCTGAAAATGTAGAAAAAAAATTGATTGTATATTGTGAAAATTATGTTAAATATTAAAGTTAGTTAATTCCTCAAAAAGTTAATTTTTGTGTATTTATAGTTTCCTTTTTCATTCAAATTCTTGAAATTACACAACGGTTGTACGACATTTTTATCGATATCAAATAATAAAATTAGTTTAATGTGTCCTCGCACTATTAAACGTCAGTACAGATTTGCCCCCGAAAAACCGGTGTTTGGATATGAAATAAAAAGATAATACGTAATAATAGTAGTAGTTCTTCGCTCGGCCGTTTAAATTATGTCTTCGACCGGCAACTCCATATTTGCCGCCGAAGTACTTTTGTCAATAATGCAATGAAAAAAAATCAAGGCAATCCGGATTGCATTGTAGCTCGTGTGTTATGGGCCCTTATAGTTGTTTTACTGCTGAATACTAAATAAATTTTATCATTATCATATCAGCTGAAAGCCGTCCACTGCTGAATATTTACCTCCGCTAAAGATTACCACAATAACCGGCCGTGCGTCACCCGCCACAAATTTTATGTGTAATGGAAATAAAAAAGAAGACTATCGGCCTAGGCCTGCAAGATTTGTATGAAATTCCATTAACTACCTCTTAACCTAGCCAACCTACTTCGCAGTCTGTTATAGTATCTAGTATCAAAGCGTAAAGTTAAATTCCTCCCACCGTACCAAACAAAGACTTGTCACGTGGACTTTGAAGTCCTATTAACACATTGTTTTTTTTTTATTCCTAATGTGGTAATAATTTGGCGTATGCACCGGGAGAGGTGGGCCAAATGATTCACTGAGTGGATCCCACACGATGGCCAACGGAGCAGAGGCAGACCGAAAAGATTACGCGAAGAATGGAGGAAGCCTTTACCCAGCAGTGGAACATTTAATAACAGACGACTATTTAAAAAAGTCTGTCTAAAATGAACACCTAACCTTCACCTTAAAACACGGAATACATTAGTTCTACATATTTTTCCCATTGGCTTTGTTGTTCCTTGTGGGACATTTTTTAACGTAGTCTTCTTATTAGACTGACTTAATAATCCTGAATATTCATTTTGAACTTCAAATATTCTTCATATTTTTGAAATTGGGTGAAATTTGCTGAACTCTTCACACATTTTTCGAGATCAACTGTCCGACTGAGTATATCTCAGCTATATTCATAGTATCCTCGTCATAACTAATTGGAATCCTCAGCCACTATGTCTAAATAAGTGACTATATAAATTAGATTGTAAGACATCTCTACACATCACTGTGACATGGTTCTAGAGCGCTCTAAAGTTCCAATTTGAGTTTTTGGATTGGATCTCCAAAAGCAATGTATATAGTGATTTTATGAAGAGTATGATAATGTGACTACATAATGTTTAACACTAAGTTGTTTTTTTATCGACAAAAATTCAAAAGTTTAAACCATTATATTTGAATTGTTTTATTAATCAGTTTACATTCAACACATAAAAGAACACGATCTCAATGAGCGAAAATACGCTTACATAATAATTATAATTCAGTCCAATTCGCATCCCTTAAATAATCCTTTGTACAAGGTGCCCACGAGGAAAGGGAAATATTCTAACAGCATATTCATGAGACTAAAAGAAGCAAAAAAATGTTAAGTTAAATGCAAAACCTCATTAGTCTTGATCAAATCTGCAAAAAAAATTTTTTTTTTTAAGTTTTTTTGATGTTTTGAATGCCTTAATACACAAAAAAGGATTTTATTAATCCAACTATCGCAAAAAATGCACTTTAAAGTTTTTTTTACATTTGCTAGGTAATTAAAGATATTTTTGTTCGTTTTATGTATGTCAATTAAGTGTGACAAGGCTAAGACAACATGGTGACAAAAACGTTTCCTAAAATGCGTTTATCATAGCGTAACGGTCTAAAACGGTTTTAAGAAAAAAACAAATTTTCTCTTAAAATAGACTGAATCCAGAAAACTTTATATGACATTTTTAACTTCAAATTTGGTCAGAAATCCGCTGTTGAATTTTTTCCCTTTCCTCATGGGCACATTGTATAATGATGTTGGTAACGTAAGGTTGACAAAATAGTTTCCTAAAATGCGTTTATCATAGCGTAACGGTCTAAGAAAAAATCAAAATTTCTCTTAAAATAGACTGAATCCCGAAAACTTTATATGACATTTTTAACTTCAAATTTGGTGAGAAATCCGCTGTTGATTTTTTTCCCTTTCCTCATGGGCACACTGTATGTATAATGATGTTGGTAACGTAAGGTTGCCACAGATTGCGTTAGGCCCGCACCAGGCGGGACATGCCTTCCGCAATCGTATTTAGTGCGTCCAAATCCTTGCGCGCCGTGTCTAGTAGGTGAGCCATGCCGCGTTGCTGCAGCGTCAGGAACTGTTTCAGGTCTTCTTGTGCACCTGGTGGGTAATAAAATGATAATTCATGCATTCTAATTATTGACTATATTCGGCTACTGTGTGTAAACCTAATACGGGCGATAAATTAAACCAGGCATGGGATTCACTAGTGTAATCAATGTAATCATAGATTACGAGCTTTTTTAAGTTACACTCAATTATGAGCAGAGCCAACTGTTTCTCACCCTAGTTTGATTGCGCCAGTCTTTTGTTTTGCTATGGATTTTCTGAGCTCTGATTATGCGCCCACAGATTTTTTAAAGATTTTCGGAGCGGCAACTTAGGTACACACATTTGTTAATATTGATATGGGAGTTATGTTATCTGCTTATGAAATAAGCTGTCAACGAGCGTTTAACTTGAATGTATTGCTCTACATTGGGCACCGAATTATACGTATAATTTTGTTGCTCTAATTTTAAGTAAAAGTTATGTACATGTACTTATTATATCCTAAACTAACACCCGTTAGCTTCGCCCATATTAGAGTTACACCATGTATACTCGTATTGTTGTATGAGGAGCCTTAGCTTTCCATTCCACCAGTGATATGCTTTGTGCATGAGTTTGATATCCATGTATTGTACATCTGTACATCTCTGGTGAAAAGCACCCTTATACCATAAAGCTGAATTTACACTTACAAGTTATTGCTGCAAATTGAGACGCAACGAGTTGAGGCTAAAGGCCCGGCCTTTACATTGGTCTAAGGCGACCGGCTTAGCGGAAAACCATACGTGCGAGAGGAAGTTCCCATATCGGCATCCCGCTCCAACTCATGGATTCGCGAATCCATTTAAGGCTTAAACCAATGTCGTGGCCGCAACATAAGAGTGAGTGGCAAATAGCTGCATTTCTTTCACGTATATAAGTATAACTTTGTTTCAAAACTTGCAGTAAAAACTTGCATGTGTAAACCTGGCTTTACATTTCACACTTATAATAGTTATAATAAATAATTGGGTGAATCAACTATTTTTGTCTGTTATTTCCATGGTTACGGTCTCCTGAGTTGCACAGGTTTTATGCAAAATGATGCTACTTAAATTATGCAAACATTAATGTAGTCCATGTTTGTAGGTGGCCCGTTAAGGAAAGGGCTTATTAATGATGTTTGTATAATTTAAGTGGCATAATTATGCATAAAACCTGCGTGACTCAGGCGACTGTAACCATGGCAATAACAGACAGAAAAAAGTTGATTCACTCAATTACATTATAATATAGGTACATAAGGATGTAAACTCTACGAGTTCTCTCCGGTCTCTTCAATAAAATGGAATAAGTAAAAATAATTTACCTGTATCGTGGCAAAATATAAATTTTCAAAAGTAACACAACAATGATTTTTGGTCGCGAGTAACGATAAGTTATAAAATCTGCTCATCCGTTGATAGAATTAATATGAATAATAAACTTGAATTATGTATAATTTTATAATCTATCCCCCTTATTCATAAACGTCTGCTAACTTAACAAGCCGCTAAGTATTGTTTGTCCCTTTTTCTCTTATAGACACATTGTTAAGATCGAAAGGAACAAACGATTATTAGCGGTTTGTTAAGTTAGCAGACGTTTATGAATAAGGGGGTATAACTATATGAATGTAAATTGTAGAGCTCATGAGTAAATATTTTTGCTAATCGTGTCACTACACGTTCGTATTTTCTAATAACTTAAAATGGTTAGTATAAAAAATATTGGCTACACTACCTAGAATATCAAGAGTAACTTTAGTAAACGATGTGCTAGAATGTTCCTAGGACAAATGATAACCCACTTGAAGTATTTATCTCTTCGCAATGTAGCTATGATTAAATATTAAAGATGTACTTATATTTCATTTCAATCCAAGGCATGGATAATTTAATCCAGAATCTCATGCCATAAATTATAAATATTATAATATAAAAAGTAATGGGCATACATTTTAATATTGATTTTACCTACATAAAAAAGCGTGCAAATATCATGATTGATGAATGGGTATTCTAAGGAAAAAATGTCTAAGTGTAGCAACATTTTTAGTTGCATTTTTCCCTGTTTACTCGCTGCGAATATCTCTTAGTAAACCGCATAGCATCGGCCAAAGTTGTTCTTGTCATCGTGTATATATAATTGTAATATCGATATCGACAAAATTGAATCCTGACCCACAATAGGAGATTGTCATAGTAATATTGAAAGTGAAATTGCAGCAACTGTCGTACAAATTTGACTTTCAATATTATGTGTACTATGGCTGTATAACTATGGTGGGTATGAATTTAACTTTGTCGATAGTACATAATATATATGAATAAGCTTTTTGTACATCATAGTATGAACCCTACGTCGTTTAAATAAGATTAACGACTTATGAAGTGATAGAATGAGCTATTAAAAGAAAATTTGTAATGGTAGCCGGTAAACTCACGGCAACTAACGACCTCTAACCAAGTGCGAATCCAGGATTTCCTACAAGGGAGGCATCGACTTATGATATGATAGTATTTTATACCAGAGCCTACTTTTTCAATTGTTAAAAACAGCAGCTAGGCCTACGATGTCCAGTGTCAGGAGCAAGTGCCCCCATTGTCCCTCCCCTTGAATCCGTGCCTGCCTCTAACACCTTACCTGGATCCAGCTGGTACCGCTCGTGGGGTCCTCCACCGATGGCGCTTCGCTGCAGCCGCACTGCGCTCAGCAACTCGTTAAGGCGGCCCTGTGACAAAACAAAGTAATTTTATAAAAGATACCTTGAATACCGTTAGACGTCCTTCTAATTGCTCATGTAGTATGAGTGGAAAGAGTAGGAAATATATGTGTACGAGTATGTGTTGCACACTCTTCAAACTCATATAAGCCAACTGGTGCCTGGCTGGTTCCATTACCCTACCACGACATTTAAGACCGATTATTCGCAGCCATTGCTGATGGCTGCGCATTATTTCGTTGCGAGTACTGCTATAATTGCATAGGCTAGTATATTCAATTATTCATACATTAAAATCTAATCGTGCAAAGCCATCTTTTGGTTGATCATCTTAGGCACATCGGACCACGAGAAGTGCGCGTTGTGTGGCATATTGCCGTTGCACCACCATCTCAACATTACATTAGGGCACGCTTTCAAAGTTTAGGTTCGAAAATATTTCATTATTAATATTTCATGCATTTTTCCACGCATCTAACCTCGTCGAGAAAAAAAATATCGTCATTTGTAGATAGGTATGTCAATGCCTATCAGGCCTCGGCTGCGTTAAGCCGTCGATAAATCTAGCCCTTCATATATTTACGCTATCGGAGGTAAAGCCAATTCGCCGTTCAACTTACTAGGCAATTACCTGGTTCAATGCATTAAAACCAGGTTATTAATTGACGAGGTGTAGGTACCCTGTGTACCTAACTGTACATCAAAGAGGTCATTAAGATACAGGCGCATCTCAAAGTCCAAGAAACTATTGTACACCGGTAACATCTAACTAAGTATCGTATAAACTATAAAGCAAGCGGAAACTTTCGCAAAATCACATCACGGGGAAGCGCATCGTAAAAATATGAACTTTAAGTGAATAACAGTATAGCGTAAATTATAAATTGTCGTCAAACCTGCTAAAGATAACTCGGCAACAATGACGGAAACAATGATAAACAGCATTAGACAAAAATGTAACTCGATCCGGTTCAATCTGGTTCGGCAGATAAATGCGACTCGCGCTCACCACACGCGCTGCAGCAATTAGGGGTCTACCTAGTTTACTCGTACTTAATCTACAATATATTGAGGGCTCATTAGTAAATGTATAACTAACTGCCGACACGCTTTGCATAATTTTATTAGTGTTAGGGTTTCCCCAAATCTATCGACGCTTTCGCATTTTTAAGGCAATATCGTGCCGCACCGTATCGCCGTCGATCGATGATCTCGTGTGCATTGTTTGTCGTTGTTGCCATCACGTTCTAACAAGTAAGCCAGTGCGAACGTGATGCGTAGCACGATAAATTATAAACTTGTGACCATGATAAGCAGACATCGGATTCCGTGGGGCGAAACTTCTTGACAGCTAGGGATTTCCTATATCGATAAACTCGTTTATCGATACTAGTTCTATATACTAGTGACCGCCCCCAACATTGTGTGTGTTTTTTGTAACTATTGATCACTTTATGAAATTTTGTTATGCTCCTATAGCCTCCACAGAAATTGAAGTCTTCTAGACACCGCCAATTTTTTTTTAGCCAAGACGGAAACGCTTAACTCCCGAAAATATGGAAAAAAATCTGGTGGTTTACTTTAACATACGGACAGTCATTGAAAAAAATTGTGACGAATAAATTTTTAAAAACGTTTTCAAAAAAGAAGAAGAAATTTTAGCTGTTATTTTATTATATAGGTAATCTCTTTTAATAAAAAAAAATGTTTTATAAGCAAACCTTTGTGTGTTCACTAGTATTTAGAACAAGGTATCTATAAATGAGTATATCGATATAGGAAGTACCTAGCTGTCAAGATGTTTCGCACCACGGAATCCGATGTCAGATGATAAGCCATAAGGGTTTCTATAATTGGATTTTGCCGAAAATGCGTCGATAATTTTGGAGAGTCCCTTAGGAGTCGTTTGAGTAGTGCAAAGCGACATACAAGTTGCAAACTTAACAATAAACTAATAGCGCTGCTGTAATCAGAGGTTGCTGTACTCAGCAAGCTTCGTGACCTAAGCACGGTACTCGCCTGAAAAGCTCTCTATTATACCACGATTATGGAATAGTAGTTTATATGCGGCAGTAGTATTATAAGGTTCAAAATAAAACCGGCCAAGAGCATGTCAGACCATGCTCAGTGTAGGGTTCCATAGTTATTCAAGAACGGCTGGGCCGATTACGTTCAAAATAATTTTATTTTAAAGTACTCTATAAGCCCCCTATTCATGATTTTTTTCATATTTTTAGACCTATCGATCAAAAGTTAAGTTAGGGGGGACACAATTTTTTTTTTCATTTGGAGTGATTATCTCCTAAAATTTTTTTTTTAAGAGATCTATTACCCCACACTATAGGATTACTTCAAATAAAAGCGTCAACCCCACTTCACTAGTTGGGAAGGTACCCGAAACCATTTTTTTTTCTAGTTTTTATTGTACCACTTTGTTGGCATGATTAATATGTATACAGTTGTAGTTTTCCTTTCGTATTTTCACGGAAACGTCCGAATGTATATTTTTGTCTCAATTCGCTTTAGTACAATGGCTACTGAAGTTCTTTGTGATAGCAATATGAATTCGGATGATTCCGTGAAAAGTCGAAGGGAAATGATTATACACAACATCTGTACCTGTACCAAATAGCAGATATCTAGTATTAACGGCCACTGAGCTATGCTGCGGACGGACGGACAGACATGGGGAAACTATAAGGGTTCCTTTTTTTGCCATTATGGCTACGGAACCCTAAAAAGCGAGTGGCGTGGGTTGCGATACGAGCCTATATCTTGTGTACCCCTCGCGTCCCGGCCTCTGTAGTAATATACTGAATGTTCTAAAGGAGGGCTGTTATTTTATTAGGTAATATTTATGTACATGTTATAAATGTTATCAAATTACTGTTATCATTAATGTCAAGAAATAAAAATAAAAGATTAAAACGCTCTGAAAGAAACGGTCCTAACAATTATGTTGCAGATATTTTACTACATATTTCATTCATTTCAAACAATTTTAAAAAGAAACTATAAATTTTGATATTTTTTTTTTTAATTATTCTACCTATTACTTTCAATAAAAAAATCCAAGGAATCCAGTTTTACCCTATTAATCAAATATTATTTTGATCTATAGTAACTACAGTTATTTGTTTTAATCTACCAAATAAAAAGTTATAATTACAAAAAATATTATGATTTCCTTCATAAGCTCAACCATGTGGGCATTTAACAAACAAGACGTCCGTCACTATCTGTCATGGTCACGTCACTCTTGTCAACAATTGTTTGTCTTAAATGTTATGATTGTTCGGCGGGGTCGATTTGATTTATCGACGTGAAATGGCCAGTTACAGTTAAGTGGAAGATAAAAGGGATTTGAGTCGATTGCATAAAGAATTGTACCTGGGTGAATCAACTTTTTTCTGTCTGTTATTACCATGTTTACGGTCGCCTGAGTCACGCTGGTTTTATGCAAAATTATGCTACTTAATTTATGTAAATATGCATATAATCCATGTTTGTAGGCGTTGTAGGCTCATCAAGGAAAGGGTTTATTAACACCAGAAAAATGCATGTTAACTAGAACCTGTTCAATAAGATTTTCCTCTAATAACAACTAACACACTGTTCGTGTAGACAATGAATGATCACAAGTCATAAATGTCATAATGGAAGACCAGCGCTGGCCTTGCCAGCATTAACGCTTATAACGTTGTGGCCATTTCGTGACAATGTTTCCTGAATATTTTTTTTCCTTTATTTTCTTTGACACGAATAAATGTTCTAACAAAGTTTGAAAATTAGGGACTGAAAATATCAAAGCATTCCAAAAGCAAGCAAACTTGTTCAAACATCTTTTTGCTCAGTCCACCTTGTTGTTTGTTGTTGTTGTTTTATCTGGCCATTTTTTTCCGCAACTCGACATCATTACGTGCCTATTTTGCGTAGTCCCAACGCTGGCCCGGTACTTGTTGGGGACTTCACATACACCCTTGAATTTCTTCGCAGGTGCATGCAGGTTTCCTCACGATGTTTTCCTTCACCGTAAAGCACTTGTGAATATTAAATAATATTTCGTACATAAGTTTTTGATAAACTCATTGGTACGAGCCGGGGATCGAACTCACGACCGCTGCGTAGCAGCCGTGCGTTTTACCGCTAGGCCACAAGCGCTTCTCAGTCCACCTTACTGATGTGCAAACTTTCCAAAATGGCTAAGAAAGGTATTTTAAACAGGAAAAGTAATACTAGGCTTAATACCTTTGATAAACTAAAAAGATCTTATAAATACGGTTGTTAACACTAAACTTAAGATCTTTTGCTTTTGTAAGCATTTTGGAAAGTTTCCACAAAATCCACAATTTGCCTTATAGATACGGCCCCTTGACAATGCCTTCGTTTTCAAATTGGTGTGATAATTATTAGCAACATAACATAATGAATTAATGCAAAATTATCAAATACTAAGATCTGAAATCGAATTGGAGATCAAAAATGTAAACAAATGGGATACCACCACAAAAAAATAATCGCGAGAGGTGGGTAATCTAAAATCATAGAAATACCTTAAAAAAATGCGCATTTACAGTCACTGACGGTATGTATAGTTTTGAAATATTTTACTAATTTTTAATACCGTAAAGCCGGGTTACTTTGTCCCAAAAAAATGATGTGTTTTACTTCTCATTCGATTTAATTGAAATACAAAACCTTTATGTTAGAATTAATAAATCAGAAGTGAAGTTAAGAGTGTAATCAAGTAATTTACACACTTTCTCTTTAATAAAATAATACCCAAGAGTTTTTTCTGTTTCGTAAAGTTTGGGCTAAAGTAATATCTTCGGGAGGGTTACTTTGGCCCATGACTTATTTTCGTGTTGTAGCGTAACGCTTATTAATTATGAAAATAAGTAACATGTTTAGACAAATTACGTATAAAATAGCACCACTTCCTCTTACACATTGTTTGTTTTATTGCAGTAAAATTAAGATTTCATCATAATGACAAATGCAAACTAAAATAATTATTATGATATAAATTTAGTACGGTCAAATCGTACATAATTTTACCCTAAACTCGCAAATCAAGTAGTATCGCTGCATTTTTGGTATGTTGTTTAGACACCATAGGACAGTATAAAACCATATTTTGCAAGCAAAAAAAAGTTGTGCTAGCTGGGTAGTACGTGAAAAACTGCGAAATTTACGGCCATTTTTTAGTTTCTGATTTTTATTTAAAAAACCTTTCGTTTTTTGATATAATATGTAAATAAACGTTTAAAGACTAATAAATTTCCAACAATTTGAGCTAACATGCATTACCGTAGATTTTATAGTTTCAGAGATTCGAGACTTTAAAAAGTACCCCTTTTTGTAAACTAGATAAAATTTTGTGTTTTGCTAAGGTTTTCGACTTAATATCGCCTCACCTAATTATGCTACGAAAAACATGCAATAATGACCTTATAGCGCACTTAATATTCTTTAATTTAAGGGTAAAATTAGGTCTGTGAACTTTGTAATTGAAAGTATAAACCCGAAATTCCAAAGGCAGGAGGCCCGCTATCTAAGTTTTTCATACAAATCGCAAGTCGAGTTGCAAAGCTGCAATTTTGGTATTTTATAAAGGCCTTATAGAAATGTACGAAAATGCATATTAAAAGAAAAACAAAAAAATAATTTGGGCATAGGACGTAAAAAACGGAAAAAAAATCGCACTTTTTTTAGTTTTTGACGTTTAGCTAAAAATCTATTATCTTTTTGATACTGATTGCTATAAAATTAAGAAAGAACATTAAATTTGAAAGGATTTGAGCTACGTTGCATCACCGTAAATTATATATATTTTGAGATACGACATTTCATAAAGTGCCCTTTTATCAAAACATAAACAAATTTTACGTTACGTTAAAGCTATTCACTAAATATTGGCAAAACGTTCGCGCTAAGAAAAAAAAAAGTAATTGTAGATAATAACTACATTAAATTTGGAACAAATTGAGCCGATAACAATTACTGTAAGTCTTATAGTTGGGGGTATACGAGGCTTCAAAACATGCATTTATTTTCTTAACTTAATGAAAGGCACATTTTGAAATGTCGTATCTCTAAATCTATATAATTTAGGGTAATGCAAGGTAGCTCAAATCCTTTCAAATTTATTATTCTTTCATAGTTTTATAGCAATTACTATCAAAAAGTTATAGTTTTTTAGTTAAACGTCAAAAACTAAAAAAAGTCCGATTTTTTTTCAGTTTTTTACGTCCTATACCTAAATCTTTTTTTTCTTCTTCTTGTAATATGCATTTTCGTACATCCCTATAGAGCCTTTATAATTTACAAAAATTGCAGCTTTGCAACACGACTTGCCATTTGTATGAAAAACTTAGATAGCGGACCTCCTGCTTTTTGAATTTCGCGTTTTTAGTTTCAATTACAAAGTTTACTGACCTGATTTTACCCTTAAATGAAAGAATATTAATTGCGCTATAAGATAATTATTTCATGTTTTTCGTAGCATAATTAGGAAAGGCGATAGTAAACCAAGAACGTTAGCAAAACTCAACATTTTATCTAGTTTACAAAACAGGGTACTATTTGAAGTCTCGAATCTCTGAAACTATAAGACCTACGGTAATGCATGTTATCTCATCTTGTTACAAATTTATTCATCTTTAAACGTTACCTGATACATATTGTCAAAAAACGTAAGGCTTTTTTTATAAAAATCAGAAACTAAAAATAGACAGTAAATTTCACAGTTTTTCACGTATAACGCAGCTAGCACAACTTTTTTTTGCTTGCAAAATGTGGTTTTATACTGCTCTATGGTGTCTAAATAACATACCAAAAATGCAGCTTTACTACATGTTTTGCGAGTTTAATGTACGATTTGACCGTACTAATTTACAACTCCATCATAAAAGTCTTTTCACATACTTCTTATTTCGATGAATTCTCACGTTTGTCCTGAATTTCATCGGCATATAACATTTTTATGCTGTGCTTTTTGCAACTTTTAGATACCTAACTTCCATTAAAGATTTTTTTTGTATTAAAACCTATTTAGTTATTTACTTCATGATGTTCCTAATATCTTAAAGTATATTCATAGCCGCTCTCGTGTTAGTCGGTTAAGCAGTTTTCACGTAAAAATGTGATAGACAAAAAGTTCGACAGACGGGCAGACTTATTTAAAATTAACAGTTTTAGTATGTGTCGGGATGCAAAATTCATACCTAAAACGCCTGATAACAACACATCATGTAATTTATGCGATGCTTTGGTTTTATGATAAACTTAATTTTGGGCCAAAGTTACCCCCTAGGGCCAAAGTAACCCGGCTTTACGGTATCATACATTATTTTTTTAATGATTTATTTCTCTAGTTGTAATAAAATGTAGGGTATTTAATTTATACTACTGGCAATGATAAGAAGTTTTAAACATTTTGGTTCGCAGTTATAACAATGTACAGAAAAAAAACAAAACAAGATAGTGCTCCAAATGACTCTTTTATGAATTCATAAAAACTCCTAAAAATTATCATTACAAAGTACATGAATACAGATTTTAGTATTTTTACCTACAAATCAATCATTTTAATTTTTGATTCGATTGTAACTATAGATGAAGACTGGAATTCGTTCCCCGACTATCCTAAAGATTAAAGTAACACGACATTGGTTTTCAAACATTGATTATGTTGATTATTAGGTATTATTTTTGTAATCAGGAACCGTGGACACTCAGCCGTATGTTTTTTATAGTCATGTCCAAAAATATGTCAATGATTGTGATACTTGTGTATCGAACATACTTTGACTTTTGCGTATCTACACCTGAACATCAAGCATTGTCTTAGGTTTAGCACCTGTAAGGATAGTTGGAAGTGTGCAAATAAATAAAATAAAATAAATAACACATCTCAAAATGCGACTTTAATTTATAAAGGTGTTAAAAAATAAAAAGTTTTATACCCCTGGAATGTCACTTTAACACTGACTTTATAATGTCATGTCATTGTCATAGATTGTTTACATTTTTGATCTCGAATTCCATTTCAGAGCTTAGTCCTACTTCCTTTATTCCTTTTTCGGTTTCGATTTCGATTAGATATAACGATTTTTCATATCTTTACGACAAACGGGTCTTAATCGCGTAAACTTATCCTGTAAGTTTAATTTTATCCTGATGTTTTATTTTGTTCAGTCTGCCTGCGACCACGGGTATAACGTCATGCCTGAAACGTCAGGATAAAATTAAACGTAAGACTAAACGATTTAGACTCGTTTGCCGTTAGACTACGATTGATAATCGTAAAAGTTTAATTCAATATATAAAGATTTCTACTTGATAAATTATCCTAGTATCAATAAACCCCACTGGCGAAACTTAGAATGAAAAGACAAACATGACAAGAGCTCTGTGAACATCATAGGCCTTTGACATCTTTATCAGATGATTTTATGCAGCGTTTTTGCGGCAGTATTTAGATTTAGAATGGCTATAAAGCCCGATGTGGGAGCGACAGTGACGTCCGCAAGATTGGCAAGTCAGTGACGGGTCGTCAGATGAATGGGTTGATGTGTTCCCTCTCTCATTGTTGTGTCTCCTATTGCGTTTCGCCTTGCCTGAAACCAACTTTCGTCGTGAGCCTTGCATCCTTCGACTAGAGCCGCTTTCCACTTATTTTGATCGTTTGCCATCAGTTCCCAGTTAGCAGGGCTGATACCGAACGTAAGGATGTCACGCTTAGTGCAGTCCTTAAAACGTAACAAGGGTCTGCGGAATCTTCTTTTGGCAAACGCAACTTCGCTCCACAGGGTGCGCCTTGACAAGAGCTCTGTGATATACAGCAGCAAATATCCTGCATGAATGACATGCAATCAAACCTTGAGATTTGTCTCTGGCCTAACTATTTCTAAGAAATATCTCATGATCATCATTATCATCATCACACCAGCCGAAAGACGTCCACTACTGAACATAGGCCTCCCCAAAGATTGCTGATTAACTGGAATTTATTTAGATGCCATATTTAATTTTCATAAATTACTTGCATACGTAATGTCATGACCAATTATTGTAATGAATGACCACTTCAAACCACGATATCTCAATATGTTACTAAGGTGACTTAATATATTGTTTCAGTGACATTCCGTGCACCCTTCATATTAATCCACCCGGACACCGTCCGCTCAACGCTCTTGAAATGTCCTATGCGCGTTCTCTAGAAAAATTTGAAGCGAAACCGAAATATACCGGTATTTACCGGTTCCAAACATCGCCTTACATAATGGCACGATGGTTTTGGCTGGCTGTCACGTATCAAACTTTCACATGTTACTTTATTATCTGAAGGGCATTCAGATAAAAATTATCAGTCTAGACTTTTATCGTATCAATTTCAATCTTCAAAAGGTTTAATAAATCAATCGCACTTGTGCCTGCAAGCGAAAGGCGCAAAAAAAACACAAAATTATGAATTTTATAGTCTCATGTGTCTCGTGACACTACGGTAGCATCTTATTAATCCAGTTTAGTTCAATCTATTATGTAATCTAATCTATAAGTCGTTTTAGGCTATACAATTATTAGCCGTTCTTGTATCATTGGGGTCTTGTCTTTTGCAACTCTATTTATTTTAGTTCAACCTCCTAAATATCTTCTCGCCATATTCGGCCAGAAGGACTAGTCCCCAGACATTAGTGCGCCGTGCTACGAGTATGAGGTGCGTTCTTAGGTGGCTGTTGTAGGCAATTTTTGTACGGGTCGGCACGGATCAAGTACAAGACCGTACGCCTCTGACATTTTTGTATAATTTGGTTAGGAAGTTACGCAAACCATTTTATTGATAAATAGAGCAATAGCTACTTTTAAGTCATGCTAAATTAACATTTATCGCCTTATTCATAAACGTCTCCTAACTTTTCAAGTCGCTAAGTATTGTTTGTCTTATATACATATTTCTTATATATATATTTCTTTGCTCTTATATACATATTAGTAAGACCGAAAGGAACAAACAATACTTAACGTTTTGTTAATTTAAGAGACGTTTATGAATAAGGGATAGAAGCACCTTGATGCTTAGCCAAGTTGCCAATCGCTAGCGCTTAGTAGCGTATCGTAGTTTTCCCTCTCTGTCACTCTTTCATATTAGTGCGATAAAGACAGTTAGCTGTCTTTCGCTTACGATTGACGATGAAGCGCTAGCGATTAGCAACTTGGCTAAGCACCCTGGTATTAGTTACGTGGCTCTAAAAAATTAAGCTTACCACCTAGTGACATGCAACAAACTCGGATTTCACACATTTAGGACTAAATTAAAATTATTTACAGCCAGCTAGGAATTCATTCCTGGCAATAATCAATATGTCCTATAGTACCTGACTGTAGATTAGGTAAAGGTAAAATTGAAAAAATCTTGAATATATTTTTTTTCTATTACAAAAGTTCGTTACCTTCACCAAATCTTACTTATGGCATATTATTTCGGTTCAGAACTTATTCCTTCTGATAAAGGAATAAGTCTATGTACGGCACGTTGTGTTTTTTGCAAGTCATTAAAATAATATGGAGGTTAGGTAAACGTTTGCGCGTACAAAGTTTGTAAACGTTTTCGTTTCATTCATATCTCAAGTATCAATAAAATCAGGCAACAAAATAGTGGATGTTGACAAATGGATCATACTGTGCACTACTTAGTAGCCACATTAGCCATCAAAGTGGTTAAACAAGACTATGCAGGGACTTTCGTTTCGACTGAATGGTCTGAGGACTATAGTGAAATGGCAGATGGCAGCTAATTGCCCAATGAAAGAGGTCCGAGTAGAGTCATCATCATCAGTCGCTCCCTCATTGCTGAGGATTTGCTCATCGTGACATAATGTCATGTTGCTGCTGACCAGACTCTTCCGTGCCTGTCACCCGCCATAGCGAGTAGAGTAGCGTAATAAATAAGGCCGGCAATGGCATATAGACTGAATAGGTGAACATTCAAATACTGACTCTTGGTATTGGTTTACATATCATATTTGTTATACCAGACAAAAATTGTATGTTCAGGTCATTTAAAAAATATTCTTATTCACTTGAAAATACTACCTACTCCACTCTATATTTTTGGACCTTTCATATACCACTAATGCGCAAGATACTATTACGGATCTGCTTTGACGGACGTCAGAAGACAGACATCGATAAATGAAAATGGCGGACCTTTGGTTAGTTCGATATCATATCATAAATGAAATCATAGGTCCAAATTTCACGATATGATGCAAGTATACGGAAAAATTGAAATTGTGTAGTGTAATAATTAATTACCAATGTTTTACGGTTCCTGAGTAAACAAGGAACCTTTATAGTTTCGCCATGTCCGTCTGTCCGTCTGTCCGCAGCATAGCTCAGTGGCCGTTAGTACTAGAAATTTGCAATTTGGTACAGGTATACATATTAATCACGTTGACAAAGTGGTGGAATAAAAAGTAGAAAATATTTTTTTTTTCCGGATTTCCTCCCCTAGTAGTAAAGTGGGGCTGATTTTTTTATTTTATATATGTAATCCTATAGTGTGGGGTATCGTTGAATAGGTCTTTCAACGATCCAGACATTATTTTCGGAGATAACCGCTCCAGAAGAAAAAAAATGTGTCCAACACTCTATCTTTTGATCCATGGATCCAAAAAATATGAAAAAAATAGTAAATGGTGGGCTTATAGGACACTTTAAAATAAAAATATTTTGAACATAATTGGCCCGGCCGTTTTTAAATAACCACGGAACCCTACACTCAGCATGGCCCGACATACTCTCGGCCGATTATTTTTATATCAAATCGGTGGCACGCACGCATATGACCCGACGGATGGCAAGCGATGACCGTAGTCTTATGGACCCCGTTAAACCAGGGTGCATGATGCCAATCGAAGGCTCAGTCGTGAACGCGTAACTATCTTTATCGTACTAATAAGAAAAAGTGACGTTAGCGATTGTAACTTGGCTACACAATCAGAAATGCTACGAATTTGTTGACGATCCTTTAAAATCTTGTACACTCCTTAATTGGCGAAAGCCATTACGTAATCGTTGCCGTGTGGTGACGGCAATTTATACATTTGTAACCACCCCAACTCCTCCTGCGGGTGTCGTAAGAGTCGACTAAGGGATTGAGGTGTCACTGACCATTCTACAAGATTGATGGGCAGCAGCGTCATCATGGTGGACACATTACTGCGATCGCCAATCCGCTTGCCCAGCGTGGCGATTATGGGCGTCTATACGCATAATTAATAGGAGAGGCTTACGTCCAGCAATGGACCAACATAGGCTGATGATGATGATGATTACATAATCCCTCAAGAAAACAGTCGAACAATTGGTGGGGCAAACATTACCAGAAAAACACGTATGGAAAAGGTACAATGCGCGACCACTTGAGTTCCAGGGTATGAGGAGTATTCTGTGATTTAATGTTGATCATTTTCATTTATTATACATAGATCGCAATGTCGTCATATGATAAACCATTGGTATAAAGTAATAGCCCATACAAAATACCTGGCACGTATCAATTAACAGTTTAATCGCTCATCAAAACGTTGATTATCTAAAATCATGCGGCCACAACGTTGTGCCCACACCGCGAGTACAACATTAGAAACATACGTAATCGCAGATTTAGGGTTTTTCTGCTAATCATTTGTAGATAAATAAAATTGAATGAATAAAAGAAGGTGAATAGTGGAACGTGATGTCTACGTGATATTTCGATAACGTTTTTAAAATAGATATTTGTGTAACATGACGAAAATTTGAATGGCACTATTTCAATTTCATGTCTTGATTTTGAGGATGTTTCATTAGACGTCAAAAGCTTTTTGACTACAATTTAAAATGAGAAATTATTGAAGAAAGAGAATCTAATCATTAATTGATTACAGCGCCCTCTACAAATTCAACGCAACGGAAAGTTGTCGAGTTTGCGGACGATTGTGGTAGACACACGTCTTTAAATGACTTAAGGTTGTAGTACCTTCGAAACATTAATTAAGTACAGATGTCGCTAGTAATTAGTTTCACAATACCATTGACTAAATTCGCTGTGATTCACGGAAGGACGTCTGGTGTAATTGGAAGCACGTTGGACCGGCAATCCAGATGAATCGGGTTCGAATCCCGAGACAACCAGAGTCTATCGCAGTTATTTTTTTCTATGGTAAGCACATCTGTTACGACATTGTAGGAAAGAGATTAATGTAAATATCTTTAGTAAAAATCCCTTTGTATGACGACTCTATTTTCTATACACCGTGTGTATTTCGGGCGAATATTTTTATGCCTTAGTTTACTATAGGACCTAGGGAACCTGTTTGTACAGTCGAGTGCATTAATATATAGACACATTTGTAAGGGATCAGTATGGAGAAGTGTATATTAATGCCCTTGACTGTACATAAATTTCTTTAGGAAATTAAAGTATATTTTTTTCATACTAAATAATTGAGCACGCAATTTATATATCCACATGTTGCCACATCAATTAACATAGACATAAGTATCTAAATGTCATACGGTCAGTTGGACGGCATACATTGCTGCTGGGTTGCACTTAAAAAAATCATTACACTTAATTAACAGCAAAATTTAACGAAATGATTATTATACGATTCGTAGGTTCAGATATTATAGCTGGATTAGTTATTCGCCCGTACAATATACACACGCTATATATTATATTATATTATTTCAGGCACAAAAACCAGATACCTAAGCTAAGTATGACCCATGGTGACTAATATTACCTATATTCAGCAGTAGACAACTAACTAGTACTCTAGTTAGTACAAGATCAATTTGAACCACAAGCAGTCACTAAACTGTCACCTAAAGCTACAGCAGAGTAGGTAATAGTTCAGTGTCTGCTCACATATACTCGTATTACAGAAATGTACACGAATTATATCATCAATATCATCAAAAACATATTTCTATTTCTCATGATTTGCATTAGATTTTTACTTGAGAGTCAAGATCACCTGATGCTATACCAGCGGCTCTAGCTCATGTTGTATTTGACAGCGACTCGCAACGTTCACGGGTCTATTAATAAATACATAAAAAAGTGACGGATAGGATAGCCGCAAGTCATTTCAATAATCCGTAGAGCAATGCTTTTGTAACCGTAACCCCAGCAAAGACAATATCAATCACATGTTTGAATAAAAATGTTAGTCCGCAACATAAACAAATAAAGTGTGTGCTTAGCCATTGGCCACATATGTTAAACTGTTAGGGTACTTATTTGAACCAAGTATAAGCAGTATAGCAAGATATAGCCGCTACGAAGAAATTAAGAAACCTTCGATTGTTTACATTGGAATAACCTGTATGTGTCAGTAGCTCCATAGGTAATACTGTCCTCATAGTATGAACCTTTCTTAAACCCTTAGCTTTCTTAGCTTTTTTATTTATGCCATTAGATTTACTGCCTTTTGACAAATAGAATAATTGCTAAATCTATTCGAAATTGTAGCTACCAGTGTAGTATACAGCGGGACGTAGTATCGTTTGCGTTTTAATTTTAAAATATTTACTTTATACAATTTCTAAGAAATAAACCTACGTGAGTCTTAAGGATTTGTCCAGTAGCTAAGGTCACGTATTATATAACGTAATACATTTTTGAAGGGTAACTTAAGCAAAACCAAGCGATATTTTCTTCTAGAGAAAATACAAGAACCGTCGAATTTTGCACTGCGGACATGGGTGAATCGGATATTAACCGCCTAATTTTGGTGGCATGATTTTTGTGGAAGTTTCTATTCGTTACAATGTGCTACGTTGTCATTTGAAGGAGGCACGGTACCTTATACAAATGACGTAGTATAACATTGAGACGTTTGGTAACTTCGGCAAAAATGATGCCACCAAAACTAGGCGGTTGAAACGCTCAGATATTCACCCACATATGAGAAGCCACGAGATGAGAGACGTATCTATGGCACCCGCCTTGTTCTAGTATGATCAATGTGATCCACCTGCCAACCACACCAGCATTGGCGGTGGCAATAATAGAATCTACGGCCTGCATGATGGAAGGCAACCAAGCTGTTACCGTAGTCTTCAACTCCAAGGGATTATCATGCAAAAACCTAGTGATGGAACACAGATGACTAGTGACAGAACACACATTGAAAAGACACTCGCCTGATACTTAATAGTTTAATCGTAACGGTTGATTATCGCTTGTAGGATTATTTGACTAGATTTGTGTACTGGGGCACGAATTAATATAATTATTATGATAAAGAAAAATCTGATATCGAACATGTAAGTGTTACGGCTATTTTAAAGGCATAATCTCTATTTTATTTCACTGGAGTAATTCTAACTTCAGTGTTTTTTCATTATTCTTACTAATACCCATAATATAGCGACTCGCAACGTTCACGGGTCTATTAATAAATACATAAAAAAGTGACGGATAGGATAGCCGCAAGTCATTTCAATAATCCGTAGAGCAATGCTTTTGTAACCGTAACCCCAGCAAAGACAATATCAATCACATGTTTGAATAAAAATGTTAGTCCGCAACATAAATATGATAATATTTATTTATACTCAAATAAGTGAAGTGCAGAAACCTCGGGAGCAGCTAATCCCCCATATCGCCCACAGACTGTTTTAACACCATAATCAAAGATAAACAGATAACGCGACACGTACATGCATAGTGGGCAACCAAGGCCGCGGGCAATCGCCATCGCGATAGCGCAGTCTGCCGATAGCGCGATCTTAGTCACATGAAACCAAAGACTACCGCACATAGACGCGTTAGCAGAGTAGATTTATTTAGAGTACTGTAATAGGACTTTTTAGATGGCGGGTCCTTAGGCAGGCGCACCTGTCTAACTGTATAGCACAGTCTGATGATGAAGCGTGACCTTATTGTTAGTCACATGAATCCAAAGTAAAGAGTATATTATGGCTGGTCATTATGTAGATGTCCCCCTGACAGCGATGATTAACGTCAAATTAATTTAATGATTCTTTCATATAGGTATTATCTATGTGAAACGATCTATCTATATCGGTAACACGTACTCGTAGGTATATACAAAGGTAAGCGTGTAGGCAAAGTATAGATAGACTATCTATACCTATAGTACTTTAAGGGCTCCACCCTAGGTCGATCAGCATTTGCCAGGGTGCTTAGCCAAGTTGCCAATCGCTAACGCTTAATCGTTAATCGTAAACGAAAGGCAGCTAACTGTCTTTGTCGCACTAATATGAAAGAGTGATAGAGGGAAAATTACGATACGCTACTAAGCGTTAGCGATTGGCAACTTGGCTAAGCATCCTGTTCAGAAAGCGCTATCATCACGCTTGGGCTCGGACTACGCTATCGGCCGCTAAATTTGAGACATTCTGTCGCTCTTATAACATTACCATTACATAAGAGATTTCCAGAGCAATTTTCGACGGTCAATAAATAGAAAACTCTAATTGCTTTTTATTTATATCTAGTTACTATCGTCCCATACTACTCATACTCCGTACTCGTTGTATTCTGCAACAACCCTTATTATATTTACTTGATAAACTTACTATAGACACCCTCGGTACTTTTATCATGAGCAAGACTCGTGCTACATACGTCATCTGGTGGGTAGTTGTCTATGTATTGAATATAGCCGGATATACAAGCCTAAAGATAAGGGATAATATGAGCCAAAAATATACAGCGGTGACCGGCAAATGTACTGTAACACAGGTGATAATCAGTAATGAAGAGATTCCACGTGCAAACGATAACACGTTGCAAGATCGTGTATGGAATGTCGAAAGGAAATATTAGTAAGGCAGTCTAATAGAGGGTCTATTCAGAGACGGATTAACCTTACAGCAGAAGTAGGATATGCTACGAGCCCCGCGCACAGGGAGGCACCGCGCTTCGACATGTTCTTCTAGTAATAGCATAGGCTTCTAGTAAATGTATAGATATTTATTGCACGACTTTGACTGTACTCGTAATATAAGTAAACCGGGGCCCCGCTATAAAATGTGCAACGCGCCTGTTTATCCGGCTCTAAGTCTATTATCTAATGTGAATAAATTTCCTGAGATCATCATACACAAATTTGCTAGTTCCGCGGTAAGGCCAGGTAAGGCTTGTATTGTGAGTGCTAAATTACGATGCATAAATATAAGCGCAGTTTAGTAAAAACAAACAACAACAACAAAAGGAACAAACAACACTTAGCGGGTTGCTACGTTAGGAGACGTTTATGAATAAGGGGCTTAATTTGTATTGAGGCGTAAGCTCAACAAAGTGGCTCCACTCCACCTGATCGTAAGTGAAAAGTAGAGCCCAAATCGCGGCGGCAATGAACAGGAGACAATCAGTAACCTGTTAGTTGCCACCGCCTTGCTGGCCTGCTAGATGCTTCTTCACGCTTCGTTTAAAGGGTCCCAACTTTTTTTTTTAAGACAATATGTTTCTTTATATCCTGACGTTTAGGCCTTACACGATTAAGACCCGTTTGTCTTTAAAATATGAGTGATAATCGTGAAAGTTTAAATCAATATATGAGGCGTAAGCTAATTCTAACTTTACGGAAAGCGACAAGCGGCAACTATTTCGGACATAATGAGCACAGACTGGCCATGGCATCCATAAGTAACAAAATTTGGACTAATCATGTGCACGACAAAATAAATGGACGATTAATAAAAATAATAAACATTTATTTCAAGTAACTTTACAGACTCATAAATTGTTAGTATTGGTACTTATAGCTATATGTTAATATCTAAAATGATAGACAGTATAAAAAATAAAAAATAAATTATTAACGATTAACTCAATATCACGCCAACTTCGATAATTCTTTTTTTCATCGAAGTCAAAACAAACTGTCATGATGGGATCTCAGAGAAATCGGTTGAACTCGGTTTTTATTTTATTTGGTGATTATAAAATAATCGGTTAAACCGTATTAGCTCCCCTTCTCAATTATACAGGGTGTAATCGATAAGTGTTTACAGGCCATAATTTCGTAAATATGAGAGATATCAGAAAACTTTTAACTGATATCTAAAGTACGTTACCCAACAAATAAAATTACATTAATAACTTTTTCTAAATAGATGAAGTAATATTAACAATACTAAGTTAAAACGCTCCCATACATTTAGTAAGACGACTTACAGCCTTAAAGAATGTCGGGTGTCGTAAAAGATAAAACTGTTAGCGATTCGTTATTTGGACGAATACATTGTAATAAAATAATAAATATAATAATACTACCGTTTATGAAATAATTAATCTAACATTTATTCTTAAATGAAAAATATTCGTATTAAACTAGTCTTTGAATGAACGGTTACCTACTAAATGTATGGAAGGGTTTGAAGTTAATATTTGGGATATTTCTGATTTTATTTCAAAAAAGTTATAAGTGTAATTTTACTCGTTGGGTAACATACTTTCGATATCAATTAAAAGTTTTCTGATATCTCTCATATTTACGGAATTATGGCCTGTAAACACTTATCGATTACACCCTGTATAAGAAAATCAACGACACACCTTTCGCTTGTTATATAGTGTATAGCTATTTGTATGTTGTTTTTAGATATGCGTATGACGTAACAAGCAGGTGCGAAGCCCTCAACTATAAGTGGTCAGATACGCGATGTCTACATATTTTTATCTGTAAACAGTCTAAAGCCGGTGTAAAATAAAAACCTAGCAATTTCATGGATAATAAATACGGTTAAGAGCGAATCGGTCATATGCTCTGGGGATTCTGCAATAATTTTGTTCCAGAATTATAGTACAGTCGACGTCAAAGATATCATTACGATTTAGATTCCAAAAAATATTCACACAACGGTACCACTTTGTTGTCATGATTAATATGTATACCTATACCAAATTGCAGATTTCTAGTATTAACGGCCACTGAGCTATGTTGCGGACAGACGGGCGGACGGACAGACGGACGTGGCGAAACTATAAGGGTTCCGTTTTTGCCATTTTAGCTACGGAACCCTAATAAAAGGACACAACATTTGATCCTCTTTTTGGGTTTTTCCTTATAACATCATTTCTGACCATTGAGCAAAACGCCCAATTCACAACGATCAATTTTATCCATCTAAGGAAACTGTCCACAAAAAAGTTCAAGCTATCAAATCGCTAATTGCCGAAGGCTTATGTCCTATAATGGTATGAACTTTTTTGTGGACTTGGGTGAGTCAGGCTCTAAGTTACAGAAACCTTGAGTTTACCGCGTTCGATTCATAGAAAAATTACGTAATTCGTGTTATACAGAGGTGAGGAGGTCAATTTGCATAGACGGACCCTGACTGCTACTTTCTTTGCGAGTTACTAAAGTAAAGAGTCATTTCTCAAACTTGCTACGGAATGTTGATGTTACTTACGTTAAATTAAACCCGGAAATACTATGTATCCGGTGCCATATGCTAAGATGATATGTAAAGAGATTTCATGTATTTATTTCACACCTAGGACTGCAAACAAACTGTCTTTTGTTTTGAAACGTCAAATAGAAACACTTGGTCTTGACATTCAGCCACAGAAAAAAAAATAACCTTAGAACTAAATGTCTATACCAACAGGTAAAAGGAGACCTCAAACAGATTAAAAAAAAGTTAGGCGCGAATGTTTTTTTTTAATGTTATATGATACTGTGTGTGTGTTTTGTCAGCCTCCGTAGCCTAGTTGGTAGTAACCCTGCCTACGAAGCTGGAGGTTCCGGGTTCGAATCCCGGCGAGGGCATTATTTGTGTATTTATTTATCACAAATATTTGTTCCTTGGTCATGGCTATCTATGTATTTAAGTATCTATATGTATCTATCTATTATATATATCGTCGCCTAGTACCCACATCACAAGCCTTAATTGAGCTTACCGTGGGACTAGGTTGATTTGTGTAAGATGTCCCAAGATATTTATTTTATTATTATTATTTATTTACTGTAATATTGGTATATTTACAAATTAAATAGTATGGTTCGGCGAAATCAGTTCGTTTTATTTCATGGCAAGTTTGAGAAAAGCACTATACAAGTCTCGGCGAGAAACAGGGTTACAGGCCGCGTATCACTATCTGGCCTCAGTTCCTTCGGCCAGATATATCTACTTGGCCTGTAACCCTTCGTTTCCCGTCCTCTATAGTAATGTACTATTACCCCGCGTACATGATATACATTTTTCACTGTCTAACTGTATTAAATAAACAGGGACAGGAGTCTGTCTGTAATGCTCGCGACGTTGTTACTTTACACTTTTGCCAAGGATTCTGGTCTGAACGACATCGCCACTCCGGTTCGGTTCATCACTTACTGATTGGTTATACTTCGATTGTTGATATGTCGAAAAGCGTTTTTTCGGGTTTAACCGTTCGACTTATCGTCGGGTATAGTGTAATATCGCGTAACTACCAAAACACACAGAATTCAAATATCAAACAATTGCCACTCAAATTGAGCCTAATTGAATTCGTTAGTTACGCAATATTGCACTATCCCCAACGTTATGTAACATCATAGGAAACTTCTTAAAATTGTGTAAAATAACCACGACTGCAATAATTAGTGGGAAATGAACGTTCTATCACGTTACGTGAAGTGCTTTTTGGGTTAATTTCCTGAATTATTAGTGGGAACCTACTTTACACTGTTATATTTTAATCAAGCGGCGTGTTATTACAGAAAACACAACATAATAAGTATAATAAGATTGTAACAAATTACTCACGTTATAAAGCGGCGGGGTAGACAACGTGGATGCTAATTCGTGTAAACGAGCCCTAACTGCCTCTTCCTCTGGACTGAGTGCCGCTCCGATTCGGCCCATCACTTCCTTGCGTCCGATTGCCTAGAAAGAACATCAAGATTTATATTTAAAACTAAAAAATAAACACTGGGATATATATAACCCATAAAAATTTCTTGGTCATCCTAAAGCCTAAACCATATCGGGATCCGTTTTTGTAAATTTATTTATTTATGTTCGTTTTTTTCATTTCAGACTTTATCCTGTAGCGATAAGATTAACAAACAGTCAGTAAACGCACCTGTAACAGCGTGTGTACAATCCGCTTGTAAAATCGCCTCTTCGCTTTGGCAGCGAGCTAAACTTTTGATCTATACTACCGTTACTAAAAAAAGACACACCTCCCATAGAACTCACCTCACCTCATCAGCCTATAATCAGTCCACTGCTGGACAAAGGCCTCTCCTATTACCTAAGCGTATGGACGCATTAGGAGGTAAATGCCCATAATCGCCACGCTGGGCAAGCGGGTTGGCGATCGCAGTAATGTGTCCGCTCCACTATGATGATGCTGCTGCCCATCATCAATCTTCATTTAATACATGGTCAGTGACACTTCAAATTCCTTAGTCGACTCTTACGACACCCACGGGAAGCCCATAGAACTACTACTGATATATTATGTATTTTTGAGTTAGCACAGCAACTCACAGGTGTAATACCTATGACCCACAAGCAGTAAACGCACCTGTAACAGCGTGTGTCCCAACGCATGCAGCATGGCGGAGAACGCCGGTGGCGGCGCGACGAGTTCGTAGCTCGCCCAGTGTGTCCGCGGCACGCTTCAGCCATTCTGCTTGTAGGCTCGCTTCTTCGCCTTGGCAACGAGCTTGGCTCTTGATCTATACTACCGTTCTAAACCTATGACCCACAAGCAGTAAACGCACCTGTAACAGCGTGTGTCTCAACGCATGCAGCTTGGCGGAGAGCTGCGCGAGGCGAGCGGCGGCGGCGGCGCGACGAGTGCGTAGCTCGCCCAGTGTGTCCGCGGCACGCTTCAGCCATTCTGCTTGTAGGCTCGCTTCTTCGCCTTGGCAGCGAGCTCGGCTCTTGATCTATACTACCGTTCTAATTAAAAAAGACTACTAAGAGAGATGTGTCTTTTTCAGTTAGCACGGCAGTATAAACACACAGTAACCTATGACTAGACCCCGGATTGTTGTGGCAGTGACGTCACAATAGGGTGATTTGGGGAGTAAATGGAACGGTAGAACAAAATGATACGTAAATTATAAGATAAGATAATATAAAAAATGACATATTATGTGACACGGAGTTGCAAATAAAGCAAACAGTTTAAATTCAAGGTCAAACTTTATATAGGTCTGTATTGTTTGCATACATTGATTATGCATATCAATTTTATTCAAAATTATTTATGTAGCATACCGACACATTTTCTGAATGGAGCACAGTGGAATGAATTGATTATTTGACCGGTCAGTTTTTTTGTCGAAAACTAGTAAAATTAATATTAAAAAAAATGTTGATCAATTCACTGGAAAATAATTATTGTGATTTTATTAAAATTTATTCGATTACGTATAGTAAATGAAATTATGTTTTTCTCTGGTAAAATAATACACATTTGTATCTTATCTTATAACTTATAATTTACGTATCATTTTGTTCTACCATTCCATTTACTCCCCAAACCACCTTATTGTGACGTCACCGCCACAACAGTCCGGGGTCTATCTATGACTCACAAGCAGTAAACGCACCTGTAACAGCGTGTGTCTCAACGCATGCAGCTTGGCGGAGAGCTGCGCGAGGCGAGCGGCGGCGGCGGCGCGACGAGTGCGTAGCTCGCCCAGTGTGTCCGCGGCACGCTTCAGCCATTCTGCTTGTAGGCTCGCTTCTTCGCCTTGACAGCGAGCTCGGCTCTTGATCTATACTACCGTTCTAATTAAAAAAGACTACTAACTACTAAGAGAGATGTGTCTTTTAGAGTTAGCACGGCAGTATAAACACACAGGTCCTATGACCCACAAGCAGTAAACGCACCTGTAACAGCGTGTGTCCCAACGCATGCAGCATGGCGGCGCGACGAGTTCGTAGCTCGCCCAGAGTTTCCGCGGCACGCTTCAGCCATTCTGCTTGTAGGCTCGCTTCTTCGCCTTGGCAGCGAGCTCAGCTCTTGATCTTTACTACCGTTCTAATTACAAAAGACTACTAAGAGAGATGTGTCTTTTTGAGTTAGCACGGCAGTATAAACACACAGTAACCTATGACCCACAAGCAGTAAACGCACCTGTAACAGCGTGTGTCTCAACGCATGCAGCTTGGCGGAGAGCTGCGCGAGGCGAGCGGCGGCGGCGGCGCGACGAGTGCGTAGCTCGCCCAGTGTGTCCGCGGCACGCTTCAGCCATTCTGCTTGTAGGCTCGCTTCTTCGCCTTGACAGCGAGCTCGGCTCTTGATCTATACTACCGTTCTAATTAAAAAAGACTACTAACTACTAAGAGAGATGTGTCTTTTAGAGTTAGCACGGCAGTATAAACACACAGGTCCTATGACCCACAAGCAGTAAACGCACCTGTAACAGCGTGTGTCCCAACGCATGCAGCATGGCGGCGCGACGAGTTCGTAGCTCGCCCAGAGTTTCCGCGGCACGCTTCAGCCATTCTGCTTGTAGGCTCGCTTCTTCGCCTTGGCAGCGAGCTCAGCTCTTGATCTTTACTACCGTTCTAATTACAAAAGACTACTAAGAGAGATGTGTCTTTTTGAGTTAGCACGGCAGTATAAACACACAGTAACCTATGACCCACAAGCAGTAAACGCACCTGTAACAGCGTGTGTCTCAACGCATGCAGCTTGGCGGAGAGCTGCGCGAGGCGAGCGGCGGCGGCGGCGCGACGAGTGCGTAGCTCGCCCAGTGTGTCCGCGGCACGCTTCAGCCATTCTGCTTGTAGGCTCGCTTCTTCGCCTTGGCAGCGAGCTTGGCTCTTGATCTATACTACCGTTCTAATCAAAAAAGTCTACTAACTACTAAGAGAGATGTGTCTTTTTGAGTTAGCACGGCAGTATAAACACACAGTAACCTATGTATCACAAGCAGTAAACGACGAGTGCGTAGCTCGCCCAGTGTGTCCGCGGCACGCTTCAGCCATTCTGCTTGTAGGCTCGCTTCTTCGCCTTAGCAGCGAGCTCGGCTCTTGATCTATACTACCGTTCTAAACCTATGACCCACAAGCAGTAAACACACCTGTAACAGCGTGTGTCTCAACGCATGCAGACGAGTGCGTAGCTCGCCCAGTGTGTCCGCGGCACGCTTCAGCCATTCTGCTTGTAGGCTCGCTTCTTCGCCTTGGCAGCGAGCTCGGCTCTTGATATATACTACCGTTCTAATTCAAAAAGACTACTAACTACTAAGAGAGATGTGTCTTTTTGAGTTAGCACGGCAGTATAAACACACAGGTGTAACCTATGACCCACAAGCAGTAAACGCACCTGTAACAGCGTGTGTCTCAACGCATGCAGCTTGGCGGAGAGCTGCGCGAGGCGAGCGGCGGCGGCGGCGCGACGAGTGCGTAGCTCGCCCAGTGTGTCCGCGGCACGCTTCAGCCATTCTGCTTGTAGGCTCGCTTCTTCGCCTTGGCAGCGAGCTCGGCTCTTGATCTATACTACCGTTCTAATTAAAAAAGACTACTAACTATTAAGAGAGATGTGTCTTTTTGAGTTAGCACGGCAGTATAAACACAGTAACCTATGACTCACAAGCAGTAAACGCACCTGTAACAGCGTGTGTCTCAACGCATGCAGCTTGGCGGAGAGCTGCGCGAGGCGAGCGGCGGCGGCGGCGCGACGAGTGCGTAGCTCGCCCAGTGTGTCCGCGGCACGCTTCAGCCATTCTGCTTGTAGGCTCGCTTCTTCGCCTTGACAGCGAGCTCGGCTCTTGATCTATACTACCGTTCTAATTAAAAAAGACTACTAAGAGAGATGTGTCTTTTTGAGTTAGCACGGCAGTATAAACACACAGGTGTAACCTATGACTCACAAACAGTAAACGCACCTGTAACAACGTGTGTCATTCTGCTTGTAGGCTCGCTTCTTCGCCTTGGCAGCGAGCTCGGCTCTTGATCTATACTACCGTTCTAATCAAAAAAGACTACTAACTTCTAAGAGCGATGTGTCTTTTTGAGTTAGCACGGCAGTATAAACACAGTAACCTATGACTCACAAGCAGTAAATGCAACTGTAACAGCGTATGTCGCGTGTGCCGCGGCCATTCTGCTTGTAGGCTCGCTTCTTCGCCTTGGCAGCGAGCTCGGCTCTTGATCTATACTACCGTTCTAATTCAAAAATACTACTAACTACTAAGAGAGATGTGTCTTTTTGAGTTAGCACGGCAGTATAAACACAGTAACCTATGACCCACAAGCAGTAAACGCACCTGTAACAGCGTGTGTCTCAACGCATGCAGCTTGGCGGAGAGCTGCGCGAGGCGAGCGGCGGCGGCGGCGCGACGAGTGCGTAGCTCGCCCAGTGTGTCCGCGGCACGCTTCAGCCATTCTGCTTGTAGGCTCGCTTCTTCGCCTTGGCAGCGAGCTTGGCTCTTGATCTATACTACCGTTCTAATAAAAAAAGACTACTAACTTTGTGTAAGATGTCCCAAGATATTAAAAAAAATATATATATATTACTAAGAGAGATGTGTCTTTTTGAGTTAGCACGGCAGTATAAACACACAGTAACCTATGACTCACAAGCAGTAAACGCACCTGTAAACAGCGTGTGTCCCAACGCATGCAGCATGGCGGCGCGACGAGTGCGTAGCTCGCCCAGTGTGTCCGCGGCACGCTTCAGCCATTCTGCTTGTAGGCTCGCTTCTTCGCCTTGGCAGCGAGCTTGGCTCTTGATCTATACTACCGTTCTAATTAAAAAATACTACTAAGAGAGATGTGTCTTTTTCAATTAGCACGGCAGTATAAACACACATTAACCTATGACCCACAAGCAGTAAACGCACCTGTAACAGCGTGTGTCTCAACGCATGCAGACGGTGCGTAGCTCGCCCAGTGTGTCCGCGGCACGCTTCAGCCATTCTGCTTGTAGGCTCGCTTCTTCGCCTTGACAGCGAGCTCGGCTCTTGATCTATGCTACCGTTCTAATTAAAAAAGACCACTAACTACTAAGAGAGATGAGTCTTTTTGAGTTAGCACGGCAGTATAAACACACAGTAACCTATGACCCACAAGCAGTAAACGCACCTGTAACAGCGTGTGTCTCAACGCATGCAGCTTGGCGGAGAGCTGCGCGAGGCGAGCGGCGGCGGCGGCGCGACGAGTGCGTAGCTCGCCCAGTGTGTCCGCGGCACGCTTCAGCCATTCTGCCTGTAAGCTCGCTTCTTCGCCTTGGCAGCGAGCTCGGCTCTTGATCTATACTACCGTTCTAATTCAAAAATACTACTAACTACTAAGAGAGATGTGTCTTTTTGAGTTAGCACGGCAGTATAAACACAGTAACCTATGACCCACAAGCAGTAAACGCACCTGTAACAGCGTGTGTCTCAACGCATGCAGCTTGGCGGAGAGCTGCGCGAGGCGAGCGGCGGCGGCGGCGCGACGAGTGCGTAGCTCGCCCAGTGTGTCCGCGGCACGCTTCAGCCATTCTGCTTGTAGGCTCGCTTCTTCGCCTTGGCAGCGAGCTTGGCTCTTGATCTATACTACCGTTCTAATAAAAAAAGACTACTAACTTTGTGTAAGATGTCCCAAGATATTAAAAAAAATATATATATATTACTAAGAGAGATGTGTCTTTTTGAGTTAGCACGGCAGTATAAACACACAGTAACCTATGACTCACAAGCAGTAAACGCACCTGTAAACAGCGTGTGTCCCAACGCATGCAGCATGGCGGCGCGACGAGTGCGTAGCTCGCCCAGTGTGTCCGCGGCACGCTTCAGCCATTCTGCTTGTAGGCTCGCTTCTTCGCCTTGGCAGCGAGCTTGGCTCTTGATCTATACTACCGTTCTAATAAAAAAAGACTACTAACTTTGTGTAAGATGTCCCAAGATATTAAAAAAAATATATATATATTACTAAGAGAGATGTGTCTTTTTGAGTTAGCACGGCAGTATAAACACACAGTAACCTATGACTCACAAGCAGTAAACGCACCTGTAAACAGCGTGTGTCCCAACGCATGCAGCATGGCGGCGCGACGAGTGCGTAGCTCGCCCAGTGTGTCCGCGGCACGCTTCAGCCATTCTGCTTGTAGGCTCGCTTCTTCGCCTTGGCAGCGAGCTTGGCTCTTGATCTATACTACCGTTCTAATTAAAAAATACTACTAAGAGAGATGTGTCTTTTTCAATTAGCACGGCAGTATAAACACACATTAACCTATGACCCACAAGCAGTAAACGCACCTGTAACAGCGTGTGTCTCAACGCATGCAGACGGTGCGTAGCTCGCCCAGTGTGTCCGCGGCACGCTTCAGCCATTCTGCTTGTAGGCTCGCTTCTTCGCCTTGACAGCGAGCTCGGCTCTTGATCTATGCTACCGTTCTAATTAAAAAAGACCACTAACTACTAAGAGAGATGAGTCTTTTTGAGTTAGCACGGCAGTATAAACACACAGTAACCTATGACCCACAAGCAGTAAACGCACCTGTAACAGCGTGTGTCTCAACGCATGCAGCTTGGCGG
This sequence comes from Thaumatotibia leucotreta, assembly GCA_025490895.1. NCBI lineage: Eukaryota > Metazoa > Arthropoda > Insecta > Lepidoptera > Tortricidae > Thaumatotibia > Thaumatotibia leucotreta. The sequence goes on along the minus strand of JALPQI010001343.1, from coordinate 37,135 downwards.
AGAGCTGCGCGAGGCGAGCGGCGGCGGCGGCGCGACGAGTGCGTAGCTCGCCCAGTGTGTCCGCGGCACGCTTCAGCCATTCTGCTTGTAGGCTCGCTTCTTCGCCTTGGCAGCGAGCTTGGCTCTTGATCTATACTACCGTTTTAATTAAAAAAGACTACTAACTACTAAGCGAGATGTATCTTTTCGAGTTAGCACGGCAGTATAAACACACAATAACCAATGACTCACAAGCAGTAAACGCACAGTCAAGTGCAATAATAAGTATCGAAAGAATCCGTTCATAAATATGTTACGACATTCTTATTACACAGAATTAGAGTGCACTGGGACATATTTTTGAACGTTTTTGTATACCCCTTATTTTGTCTTCGACTGCACCTGTAACAGCGTATGTCGCGTGTGCCGCGGCCATTCTGCTTGTAGGCTCGCTTCTTCGCCTTGGTAGCGAGCTCGGCTCTTGATCTATACTACCGTTCTAATACAAAAATACTACTAACTTCTAAGAGAGATGTGTCTTTTTGAGTTAGCCCGGCAGTGTAAACACACAGGTCCTATGACTCACAAGCAGTAAACGCACCTGTAGCAGCGCACATAGGGGTAAATTCACGATCTAAGGGGCCAATATTATTTTTGCGGTATTTTGTATTTTTTAACGTTTTACGAAGTTCAAACAACTGTTTCCCGTTTTTATTTTTATTATGTGGCATTTTTTTTTCAAAATTTTGGAAATTTTCAAAAATGGAAAAAAAGTATAAATATAATAAAACGTGTATAACAATTCATTGCTAAAATAAAAACAGTTGCCATTTTAAGCTACAGTTTCTGCTATGCTTCTTCGCTTCCAAAAGAAAACTCTGGGTTCGGATCGGCAGGCAATAGCAATTCTATCGTCTCTGGCTTAAATAGAAACGTTATTAATCGACAAAACCTGGGAGAAGAGGGAGTAGGGGTTTCGCGTATGGCTTTTTATTGTTTTGGCCACATACTTATTTCAAAGGCACGAAGCTTTTGTTTGTACTGGGTTTGCTGGGACCCGTTACATCTGGGGAGGTTTGCAGATAAGCTTCAGAGATTGGCGTTCTTGTTCTTTTAATCTTATCAGTACCTCTTCTAGGTGCTCTGATAATCGCTTAACCGTGAGGTCCATTAAAGGCTGCAATTCAACCTCCGCACTGTTAGTGCTTGTTACAGTGCACACTTCCGAAGGCGGGTAATACTTTTTCCTAACTAGTGCGCAAAAACGAATTTTGCTCACGCTTCACGCGCGGTAATTTCTCTTTTTGACGCACTTCTTATGAAAAAAATCGTCCCTTACACGTGCAAAAACTTTTTTTTAACTCGGGTGATTGGCGCCCTCGTTTCACTCGGGCTCCAACTTTCACCCTCGCCGAAAAAAAGTTTTCCCGCACTAGTTAGGAAATGTACTATTTCTTTTCTGCCTGCAGTTGACTGTAACTAGGAAATAACTTCTTATTCGTGCTTCGTATAATATCGTATTGTGCTCGCGATAAGTCTGCATCGCAATTAGGAATCGCGAACGTGCCTTCTAGCCAAGAATGATTGTTTCTTAAGAATCTGTCTTCTTTATACTGAGCTTTACTCCATCTAGTCTTAAATTCTAACTTGAAATAAGCAAACTTGCTTTTAAATCATTCAATTTGATCATTAGTGCAGCCTTCACTAAAAAATAGTTGATGTCTTAAGGAACACAGTTTTTCTTCCAATATAGGTAGTCTTATACTTTTGAAGAGATCAAATATATGTTTTCTAGTCATGATCTTCATTCTTGATATATTTGGTAAACCTACAACATATAAACATGTCGATAAAACGTAATACAAAAAAAAAATTCTCTTTGGGTAAAATGGCGAGTAATTTTCTAAGTATAAAAATTATGTTTTGGCGGAAGCATGCGGAAGATTTTATTTCAAATTCTAATAGCCAAAACAATAAACTATAACTTGCTATTAACAATTCTGCTCGATCTCACCCTATTGTATAACTTATTAACGAGTAAAGTTTATGTTTTACGAAAAATTACGTTAAAAATCAGTCTCTCTTTCAGAGCGATAACCTAGCTTCAAAAACAAACAAATAAAGAATATTTTTATAATAGCTTATAGCTTACTAACCTGTTGTTACAGAATCCATGATTTTTTTCACCCTTGATCGCTTAACAACAATAAACAAGAACTTCAAAGTTTTCCTTTTCCAAGAATGCCGAGAACGAGTAACGTACATGAAATGACACGATCAAATTCCGACTGACATAAATCTCATTAAAAAGTGCATACAAAGATAGTGGATGTTTATATGTACCCTCTAATGAGTCCTCTATCGCATGTAGCTATTATCGTAGAGGTATTTATTGTTTTGATAAATCGACTTATGGCCGCGTAGATCTTGAATTTACCCCTTAGTGCAGCGTGTGTCTCAACGCATGCAGCTTGGCGGAGAGCTGCGCGAGGCGAGCGGCGGCGGCGGCGCGACGAGTGCGTAGCTCGCCCAGTGTGTCCGCGGCACGCTTCAGCCATTCTGCTTGTAGGCTCGCTTCTTCGCCTTGGCAGCGAGCTCGGCTCTTGATCTATACTACCGTTCTAATTAAAATAGACTACTGAGAGAGATGTGTGTTTTTGAGTTAGCACGGCAGTATAAACACACAATAACCTATGACTCACAAGCAGTAAACGCACCTGTAACAGCGTGTGTCTCAACGCATGCAGCTTGGCGGAGAGCTGCGCGAGGCGAGCGGCGGCGGCGGCGCGACGAGTGCGTAGCTCGCCCAGTGTGTCCGCGGCACGCTTCAGCCATTCTGCTTGTAGGCTCGCTTCTTCGCCTTGGCAGCGAGCTTGGCTCTTGATCTATACTACCGTTCTAATCAAAAAAGCCTACTAACTACTATGAGAGACGTTTCTTTTTCAATTAGCACGGCAGTATAAACACACAGGTCCTATGACTCACAAGCAGTAAACGCACCTGTAACAGCGTGTGTCCCAACGCATGCAGCATGGCGGAGAACGCCGGTGGCGGCGCGACGAGTTCGTAGCTCGCCCAGTGTTTCCGCGGCACGCTTCAGCCATTCTGCTTGTAGGCTCGCTTCTTCGCCTTGGCAGCGAGCTCGGCTCTTGATCTATACTACCGTTCTAATCAAAAAAGCCTACTAACTACTATGAGAGACGTTTCTTTTTCAATTAGCACGGCAGTATAAACACACAGTAACCTATGACCCACAAGCAGTAAACGCACCTGTAGCAACGTGTGTCTCAACGCATGCAGCTTGGCGGAGAGCTGCGCGAGGCGAGCGGCGGCGGCGGCGCGACGAGTGCGTAGCTCGCCCAGTGTGTCCGCGGCACGCTTCAGCCATTCTGCTTGTAAGCTCGCTTCTTCGCCTTGGCAGCGAGCTCGGCTCTTGATCTATACTACCGTTCTAATTCAAAAATACTACTAACTACTAAGAGAGATGTGTCTTTTTGAGTTAGCACGGCAGTATAAACACAGTAACCTATGACCCACAAGCAGTAAACGCACCTGTAACAGCGTGTGTCTCAACGCATGCAGCTTGGCGGAGAGCTGCGCGAGGCGAGCGGCGGCGGCGGCGCGACGAGTGCGTAGCTCGCCCAGTGTGTCCGCGGCACGCTTCAGCCATTCTGCTTGTAGGCTCGCTTCTTCGCCTTGGCAGCGAGCTCGGCTCTTGATCTATAAAATGACAATGGAACCTACTAGAAGGTTATATCCTTTCAAACAAAAAATAATAATTTTCCAGATTGGTCCACGCGTCTTCGAGAAATCAGGGAACATAAAGGGTGAACGATATGATTCGTTACTAAGTAGATTTTATTAAGTCTGGTGTCAAAATAATAGCGATTTATTATCGGAAATTGAATTTTTACCATTGAAGTCTTAGGCACGTAAACATTTGGGTTGTAGACCGCAAACATAAGAACGAGACTGAGCTTCGGCTTATAAAGCTCGTAAGAACCAAAAATGGCTGAAAACCGAGTTTCGGACTTTTTATCTGGTCTATTTTGAAGAGAAAGGTGAGAGCAATTAGTCATGCTAGTATAAATGCAATGAAGAAAGCAATCGTATTTCACTGGCACATACCACTAAGTACCACTGAGTCATAAACGTGCTGCGAGCAAATATTTTTTTAGCTTTTGAAGACCAATGTTCAAAGTCAATGCACAATTTAGTTATAATTGACAAAAAGTAAATTTAATCACAAAATGTAATATATTTTCTCTTGTCGCAGTCCTTTGAAATTGGTAACACTTCATATCATTCATCCTGTACATAAAAAAAAGATTTTGTTGAAGCCTCCTCCATTTTTGAAGTTTGTTAATAACATTCAAGTATTATAGATCAATCACTATTTTTTGTTATTCTGTCACATCAGCCAGGGGACAATACGGATAGTTTGCTAGAAGAAGGTATCCTGCAAGCTCTACTATCATGATTGTGTGACCCACCTTGGAAGGCCCCCATAACTATCAAAAAATTTAAAACTCTGTCAAATTCATGGAAATTTTAGCTCTTACCTCGGAAAATCCGATCATGGGAACTGGTATATAGTTATCAGGGTCAGGATTGTCGGCTTGAGCTTGCTTCCATAATCTCATATCCATTCCTGTAACAATAATGTAAAATCAATAAAGTTATTAATCGTAGATTCGCTACAGCCCACAGAACTAAGATGACAAAGAATGATCGACAACGATTAAAAGCGTAACCAAAAACGAAACGCAAGTGTGTGCGTAAATTTGTCTATGTGTGGTCAGGAATAGGGTTGCCTATTACAACAGAGCAATTATCTATCGATGTTTGACTGTTTTATCGACAACATGGTATTTTTTATCTTCGTTTTTTTGCTATAAGTTTTATTGTATAATGTGAATTGAGGGTGTCGAATTACAAACTACAAACGTGTGTGAACTTATTATCAGGCGTATCCCTTAAATTTAACAGAAATAATAAAAATAGTATATTATCAAAAAAATCTCACAAAACATAGTAAGGTCCTTCAAGTTTGTTAAATACACGTTCGTATTTAAAATCTGGGACTATGACGGCATTGTAATGTAATAGACTGATTAGGTATGTTTATCGAACGAATATCGATATTGGTAGTTCAACATTTAGGCAAGCTCTAGCGTAGCGTGACAATTTATATTTTTACACAAAATATCCTTTAATATTAACTATTGTGATAAATTATTAGCGCACAGTAATAGGATAACTAACAATTAATGCTAGAAAGTAATAACTTACACGATTTATGCTACTAAATCGACAAAATATAGTTTGAAAACAATCAACCGGCAAATCATATTTACCCGTGAAACGAGTGTTTGTCGTAATTTCTTCGGTGGGTAACAGGGCAATCCTTTACACTACACGATACCATATCGGTTTAATTGTTTGTGTAAATTTAATTCTTACTAGAATTAAATATAAAATCACTTTTAAATAACAGTCTCCGTCGAGAAGGCTGATACGGCTGATATGTCACTTCGAAAGTGGGTACGCTTTTGGGATTGTTTTCTATCTCTTTTGCACTCGTGTAATAGTCATATGACTGGTAGCTTCCCTTTCACACGCTTCCTTTCTCTATTAAGTGCTAGCGCGGATTCTAACTTTATGCTACAGCCATGCAAACATCTTTTTTGACGCTTATTTGACGATACCCTAATAAAATGTGCTAGCCGCTAAGAAATACTTTCAATCTTAAAGCCTTGATATGATATTATAACGTTATTCAGCTTCCTGATTTAATTTAATTTCTTCGGGAAATGCCCCAGGGTGCGTAGCCAAGTTACCAATCGCTAACACTCAATAGCGTATCGTAGTTTTCTCTTTGTCGCCCTTTTTCATTAGTGCGTTAAAGACAGTTTCCTTTCGGTGCTTTAGGTGCCTTTCGTTCACGATTCTTTGAACGTCACAACGGGGCATCTTGGCACCGGACTGACCACATGGACACGACACACTGACACCAGGATGCTTAGCCAAGTTGCCAAGCGCTGGCGCTTAGTAGCGTATCGTAGTCTAAGCACCCTGTTAACGATCGCCGGCCGGGTTGCTTAGCCAAGTTGCCAAACGCTAACGCTTAGTAGCGTATCGTAGTTTTCCGTCTTTGTCATTATTTCTTATTAGTATGACAGAGGCAGTAGAGCCTTTCGTACACGATTGAGCGTTAGCGATTCAACTTGGCTAAGCACCCAGGCCCCCGCAAGGGGTTCCCAACCTGCCGGCTCGATCTCGCCGGTGTGAAAGCACCGGACATGACCATCGGAGGCCCCCACCCCAATGACCCAGCCATTCATAGATGGCGGCTGAACCGCTGCAGGGGGTTAACGCCCCGATCAGCATCACCAATCCCCCGGGGAATGAGGGTTTTTGATACTTTTCACTATATGTTTTTGCCACTATGGGGCGGTTAGATGGCTGCAATGTGGCGTAAGGTTCAACGAACTGTCAATATAAATACGCCAATTTAATTCTTCTTTATTTTTTTGGGTTTATTTATACAAAATCTTGCGCCATTTTTTGGTATTGTGCCATAACTAATTATTGACAAGAGGTACATTAAAAAAAATGTAGAATTAATGCGCCTGCACGTAAATCAGTTAAAACTGTAAAAAAAATTGTTAGCATTGAGTCACTGACGTAATTTTTTCTTTGGATGAGTATAATAATTGTCGGGTCATTATAGTAAAAAATCACCATTTGTTTAATTTCTGTTTGATTGTTATGAATTTTAAAAATAATTTTATTTTTTCTGACTATATCTACGATTATTCAGTGGTGACTTTTAAAAATATTGTCTTAAATATTCAGTTAGGCCCCTCGGATAATAAATCCCTACTGTAGGATTTATTGTTTCTTTTTATTAAACAAGTAAATCTTAATATTCATTTTATGAAAAAACCTCCACACATTTATCAGGGATAATTAGATTCATATATTCACAAAACGATGTTTTATCATATTCCTGAAATAAATATACTGTAGGATTTAATGTAATTTTCTCGAACAAGTTAAAGTTTAGCTCCCCGACTATTACTCTAATGCACATATGATTAATATTAACATCCAAAACTTACGATTAGTGAAAATGTCACAGAATAAAAGCTTTCCAGATCTAAACTTCATTTAGCAGGAAAACTATCACAAATTAAAGATTATGCAGCAGGAGCATTCCATGAAAAATGTCGTAAGCGACTCAGTCTTTTTAATTATTTTGAGAACTTATATTAGTAAGCTGGGTTACAGTATAATAATAACATATCAAGGCTTTAAGATTGACAGTGTTTCCTAGCACCTAGCACATTTTATTAGGGTAGCTACCATAGTGAGTCGTAAGCGACAAAAAGTAGATGTTTTCATGGAATGCTCCAGCAGCAAACGATCTTTTAAAAGGTCATGAAACTGAGTTAACAACAAGCAATAATAAATAAATGCATTACAAAATTATACATATTTAAAGTATCTACCATTGACGTCGATATACGTTTTTGAGTTTAAAATGGACATACACAAGTATTTGGCGACGCGATTTGAGTGCAACAAATAAAAAATGTGATACTTAATTTATTTTGAAGATCGATAGAACATTGAACACTGTTGCCGCGGTGTTTTTTTGTATTCGTAGCAGTGACAACCCTGACGTACATTTGCTACAGATTTGCCAGTAGTACACCAAACGAAGGAAACTCAGAGGAAAAAACTCGTGTATAAGCGAATTTTGGCATAGTTGTAGGGAATGGTGTTTTAAACCACATACTAAAAGTACTGGTGTTTAGGGGTGGAGCTAACGAGGGGAGAGGGGGGTAAAGGTCCTTATTTTTAATTCTTCGTAAATAACTCGTAAACCGTAGCTTATAGCAAAAAACGTTCTAGTACATAAGTAATCTACATAAAATTCTCTACAAAAAAATATATGCATGTTTCCTCTGGGAACAATGTGTCATGAGATAAGAAAGCAAGAAGACGGACACTAAAGAAATAAACACAGTTGTTTAAGTAGGTATGGCACATACAGAATGCTCGCGAGCATTCCAAAAGATTTTAATGCTCAATTCCTGACCATATTTAGAGTCTTTCATGTTATATAAAATTTCCCGGATTCGGCTTGGTTTCAGAGATAATCAACCTTTTTTTCGACATAAGTTTCTCGACGTAACTCGTCATAAAACTTCTTTTTGATTACAATGCTACCACAATGTGTTTTAATATGACCACACCTTTTGCCTTGTTATAAAAAAATGGGAATAAACTTGACGATAACCTGTCCTTAAAAAAAATATAAAAAAAAAAATTTTTAACAAATTATTGTTATGATAAAAAGTAATGGAAATGTCAAAAGTATTCAAAAAGTCTAAATCAAAAGAGAAAAAAAATTTTTTTTTGGTGGTAATGGACATTAGGTTTCATAATAATTTTTGTTTATTTTGATATCTAGAATGCATACTTATAATCTTTTGGAATGCACGCGCCCGGGCGTGCCCTGTATGCTTATTTGTAAAAATAAAATTCCTAATTATCTATTAAACCTAAAATATTCTCATAATCATCGTCAAAAGATTTTAACTATGCATTGTAGACATCAAAACAAACAAAAATTATTATGAGACCTAATGTCAAATACCACCAAAAAAAATTTTTATTTCTCTCTTTTTTTTAGACTTTTTGCATACTTTTAACATTTCCAGTACTTTTTATCGTAACAACAATTTGTTAAAATTATTAATTTAAATATTTTTTTTAGGGACAAGTTATTTCGTCAAGTTTATCCCATTTTTTGATTGCCAGGCAAAAGGTGTAGTAATATTAAAACACATTGTCGTAGCATTGTAATCAAAAAGAAGTTTTGTGACGAGTTACGTCAAAAAACTTATTTCGAAAAAAAGGTTGATTATCTCTGAAACCAAGCCGAATCCAGGAAATTTTGTGTAACATTAAAGACTCTAAATATGGTCAGGAATTGAGCATTAAAATATTTTGGAATGCTCGCGAGCATTCTGTATGTGCCATACCTACTTAAACAAATGTGTTTATTTCTTTAGTGTCCATCTTCTTGCTTTCTTATCTCATGACACATTGATCCCAGAGGAAACATGTGTATATCTATTTTGTAGAGAATTTTATGTAGATTCCTTATGTACTAGAACGTTTTTTGCTATAAGCCACGGTTTACGAGTTATTTACGAAAAATTAAAAATAAGGACCTATACACCCCTCTCCCCGCGTTAGCTCCACCCCTAACCACCAGTACTTTTAGTATATGGTTTAAAACACCATTCCCTACAACTATGCCAAAATTCGCTTATACACGAGTTATTTCCCCCGACAGGCAACTTTTGGTCTTCGTTAGGTGGGCTACAGTTCGATTACGGGGTATGATCATGGTATTATTAAACCGGAATCAGAAAGGGATTCGAAAGTACTGTTGACACAACAATTGACACAATATTTACCAAGAAAAAAGTTGTTTATAGAAGTAGCGACTGATTAATTTATCTATTGTCTGTCAGTCTCTGCACTTAAACTATGAATATATGAATGTAACTAAGAATATATCCCAGATTGACTTATACACTGTTGTGTCAGCAGTACTTTCAAATCCCGTTCTAATCGCGGTTTGATAATACCCTGTTATTGATCCAATCTTACCAGGCGGCGGGGTCTGCAAGTACTGCGCGAGGGCCTGAGGCGCCGGCCGAGTGACGGCGGTGATGGTGCCGCAACCCGCGCCGTTCAGCGCCGTACGCGCCGCCCCCGCGTTCAGGAACGAAGCCAGCTCCGTGGCAGATATGTGCGCGTTGTTAGCGTTCTTGTCCACCACGTATATCACTACCTGAAATAATTAAGCACATATTACAAAGGCGACTTCAGGGGCTCGGTCACTGTAGCGTAGGGTAACGATCGAGCCACAGAAATGAATATACACTAGAAGCAGCAAATGTATCTACTTCACGTGTCCGAACTCAGTGGCAGCCACTGAGATGGCCATTTTTAATGACAGTCCACATACGTCAGCTGTTGCAGCCGCATGTAAGAAAGAAAATAAAAAATGCCTCATTGCATGATAATTAACTGCACCAGCCCAAATATATCCAACGCACAAAAACATAAACATATTTCCCATCACACGTAAGTAATTTTTAAATAATATTGTGCGTGAATTCATATTTAATAATTTTTTCTGTATTTTTATTTATGCGTCCAAGGATGTACCTAAATAACTATAGAATTACGTTACAAACCGGCGTTTACATTGCATAGCTGTGTTTGCTTTAAGCGTTTGATCGACCATGTGTGTCAAAGAGATGATGAATATGAGACTAGCGATACTCTCGCGTATCGCTTTGACTTCGTAGTACAGCCCATTTTTCAATCTTCTGTCAAATTTATCGACTAGTGTTGTTCGTTTTACAATAAATACATATAATACTGAGCGAGCGAGCCCAGGGATATAAAATCTATGTGTACGAGAGAGACGGCTGCATTGTTGCGGGGCGGCTGTATTGGTGTCTTTGAATCGTTTAGGTTTTCCCATCACTAAATGCTGACCGTGACGTCTGAGTGACAGCTAAAAAGTCGGCGCGCTTGGCTCCCATACAAATGGTGCTATGTACTTCATCTACTGAATATCTAAATCTGTGGATCGAGCAGTGAAAAGAGCATTTCAGGTAAAACCGACCGCACATCGACCGGTCGGACGGCTGAGATATCGATGCGCAGAGTCGAGGATCTGCGTGAGTTCCAGGTTGAAGACTGGCGAGAAATTTCCGAGGACCGGAGTCAGTGGCGAACAGTCGTGTTGGGGGCATAGACTCACTTTAAGTTGTTGCGCCAAAGAAGCAAGTAATTAAATAAACCGAAAATGACAAGAAATTCTTAAGAGTATTTTTCCTGACCCTCGTACAAAATCCCAAAACAGTTGAATAACTATTTGTCATTTACATACCTGGCTTTTATTCTCAGTCACTGCCTTCACTGAATCAATAGTAACTACCAAGTTAGGCTTATTACCAAACAAGTTACTCAATGAAGTCTGGAGAACTTGCTTGTTGGTGCTGAAACATTAATACAACTGTCATATTCACACCTATAAGAGAGAAGGTAAATATTTAGAACTCAAATAATGCAATATATTATCAATTGTAATGTAATATAATAGGGAAGAATAGAAGGTTTATAACAATCATAAGTATTATAACTATAATATGCCACGTTACTCTATAATTGAATTAACAAATAAGTTTACAACAAAGACCTTCTAAAAAACTATCAGTACCTATCTCTTGGCAAGATCATAATATCACAATAATATCTTAACTGAATGGATTTTCACTTAAACTACCTACTTAATACTTAGTGTAGTTTGATTGTCATAATAGACTGTTAGATTGAGTGTGTTTAGATCACAATTGGACACTAACTTTATCTCCTGAGCAGCCTTGTTGAACATCATCACTACATGACCATCCTTGTCTTCGTGGGTCCCGAGCCGAGAGTACCCTACCGCCTTAAAGCGACATAAGGGGTTTTGTTCATTCAACTCCAGAGGCGGTGCGTTACGACTGTAGTACGCCTGACCTGAAATTTTACGATTTCTTATAACCTATAAGGTGCAGTCGGGTCATTTCGAAATTCACATAAAAATCACCGTTATTTCTAACGTTCGGGATTACCTGACTGCACCTTAATCACTAAAACTTAATCAGTAGAAAAAAGCGATAAGTTCTAATTTACCATCCGGCAGCTAGATGGCCATAGTATAAAGTTATAAAGACAAATAAAAATAGAAAAGATAAATTAGTCAGCGATGCAGACAATTATTATAAAGTACGGGCAGCGCAGCGCATGGTGAAAAGAAGCGATGTGGGACTCCTGATTAGGAATGGAGTTCAATTGTCTAATAGTATCATCATCATCTCAGCCTTAAGACGTCCACTGCTGAACATAGGTTCCCCTCTGGACCTCCACATGTACTGGCTGCATCCAGCGTCTCCCGGCGACCTTCATAATGTCGTCTGTCCATCTTGTGGGTGGACGTCCTACGCTGCGTTTGCCTAGCCGTGGTCTCCACTCGAGCACTTTGCGACCCCATCGACCATCTGCTCTACGTGCAATCTGGCCTGCTCATTGCCACTTCAGCTTGCTAATCCGGAGGGCTATGTCAGTAACTTTAGTTCGCCTACGGATCTCTTCATTTCTGGTTCGATCACGCAGAGAAACTCCGAGCATAGCCCTCTCCATAGCTCGTTGAGCGAATCTGAGTTCAGAGATGAGGCCGATTGTGAAGAACCACGTTTCGGTGCCGATAGTATATAATAGTATCAACAGTATAATTAATTCTTACTGTTAAAATTAAGGAAACAAACATCATGTAGAAAATTATTTTTTTTCTGATTTCGTAAACATACTTATTGCACAGCATATCAGATACTAAATATTTACACCAATAATTACTTAAACTATGACAATACAAAATAATGGATTATGGGTTTCTGTAAAATCGGAAATAGGCATATAAAAACTTGTTACCCATGGAATACCTATACAGAAAATACTGCATCTAGGTTGTAAGTGTATAATTGCAGAAGGAGATATAACGATTTGGACAATGGTTAGATAATCTATTACTTCAATAATATAAAAAAATCATATCACTAGTTACACATATTTTTTTAAATAGATTGGTTCAAGAGGAAGGTATCAGTATTGTTGACGGGTCGCTAGTATAATAGTATTATAATTACTGAATACTGATTTACTGATCCTCTCATTTAATGCTTTCACACCATGTTAACTTTCCTTGCAGTACTTTTTTGAGCAACAACATTCATTCAGTGTTTTCTTAGACTCTTCTAATGACGCAAATAATTAATTTCATCATTTTCCTACGACATACGAGCTCAATTATTACTTAAAATAATCTAAATTCGCGCATTGCAGCAAGGCAAAAATGTGCATAGCGTTAGCGTTAGCGTTAGCGTTAGCGTTAACTGGCGCCACCAGCCAGCCGTTCAGCTGCAAGGACTCAGAGGCGCTGATCGCACAAAGGAGGGAGGGTCGGAGAGCTTTGTCGAAGTTGCTCAAATGCACGTACCAGTACGGTTTAGGTCAGTCGGTCAGAGGCGTTTAGACGCGATGTGGTTTAACGTCCTCCGTCCGGACTTATCCCGTCCGAAATGGGACGTGTATTCCAGCTTTCTCGCATTTCTCCCCGACATCTGCCGCCTCGGTGCGCTCAACTGACGCTCCTGCCCGAGCTACCGGTGGGCCAAAAAGTACAGGTTGGGAGTGTAGGGCTTGTGCAGTCAAGGATAGGAGTTGACGGGAGAGAGAACCAGACCGAATACTTGCATCGTGCCCAGTGTTGAAGGAAGATAGATATATACGTGTGTGTCGATAGATACAAGAGGGATAGTGACTGCGTTTTCTTTATTTTCTTTGGTTTAGATTCTCGTTGGTTAGCTATTCCAGTGGTCCGATCCTATCTGTGGTTCCTTGCTCTTGTCGTCTGGCCCAGATTCGGTGTCAGTCTCCAGTAGTTTGTAGATGGTATCCACTTCCTTCTTGAATTTGATTTCCTGGTATAGTTGGTTATTGGACATTTTGCAACGTTCGATTTTGACATCGACAATCTAGGACGCTTCACACGCGCAGCGCAGGATTCGTAGTAGGTAGTCAAAGCGTCTAGTGAAGATATTATGGTGTGAATGATGATTTTGATTAACTTTCTTTCATTCTTTTCATAAACTTCATTTCGATAGTTTTAATTTCTTCGACAATTTCCGACGCAATGGCCCGATTTTATCACTATAGGTACAGAAAGGCAAAAATGTGCATTGAACAAAATTGGCTGACATTTGAAATATTAAAGTAGGCCTCACCGGTGCCCCATTGTGCCTGCAAAAGGTTCCATTTGGCCAGCACCTGGTCCCGTTCGTCACCAAACACGGAGCAGTTGAACACTGCCGCGACCAAAGCTTCGTGAGCTGACCCCGGCCCTTGCTGCTGCTGGGGTTGCTACAATAACAAATATTTAACATTAACAAATGATTAACCCTTCAGCTATGTTTGATAAGGATCCGTACAATAGACATTAAACTTCAACTAATTCATATTTTGAATTCAAAATCAAATGTACTGATTCTTACTACTCCTTTATCCCCAGATAAAATAAATCTGTCAGAAAAATTTTTGCTGTCCTACCTGGGAAAAAGGATAAGGATAATTTTATGTAAAGGATATATTTATCCAGGGATTGTGATAAAGGCTGTAAATATCAAAATTTAACTAATTTATGGTCTAATTTTCAGTCAAATAAATTCTTATGTCAGGTCATGAACAAAGGTAATAAATATAATATAAATCAAGAAATAGCGATGGACAGGTCATTTAGTGCAAAGCATAGAGTGGAATCGTTACAAAATAATATCCCATAGATGGGAAAAGGACGAAAAGAGGAAGATGGAAAGATGAGCTGAGCATGTTCAAGCTAGAGAAGAGTAGCTTAAAACAGAATATGTCAATGGATAAAGCTGGAGGTCTCATAATGAACAACATGCTGAACCGAGAGCCAGCCTTTTGACACTAAACAATGTAAACAAGTACAGAATAAAAGGCTATATGATTGATTAATTAATGGTATAAACAATAAGCTTGCTTTAAAATGATACCTGATTCTGCTGACCAAATGTTGAGGTCAATCCTGTGCCAAATCCACCAAAAGCAGTAGTTGCAGGCTTTTGGCCAAAAGATGAACCAAATGTTGAACCAGTACTTAAAGTAGATGTTCCACCAAATGTGTTTGTAGTCAAAGTATTGGTGCCAAAAGCTGGAGCTGCACTCCCAAATGTAGGAGCTCCTGTCCCAAATGTTGGTGCAGTACTGCCAAATGCCGGTGCCGTACTGCCAAATGTTGGCGCAGTGGTCCCAAATGCAGGTGCAGTACTACCAAATGTTGAGGTACCACCACCAAATGTCAAACTTCCAGTACCACCAATTGATGTGGCAGTTGTGTTTCCGAAAGAACTAAAACCTGAAAAAGTAACATATCCATAATTAAAGTTCCATAGCAATTTTCTCAGATATTTTGCCAAATGTAGAATAGAAACATCTTCTTAACCTTTAACTGCTAAGGTGTTTTTTAGTAAAAATAATAGCAACCACATACAGTTGTGAATAAATGTGCAATATCTGTGAGACTTCCACTTTTTCATTTAAGGGTTCAACTCTACCATCAAAATCTAAGATTGAAATGAAATCATTGTTCAATCAGCGTCAATAACTTTATAACAGTCAAAGTAGGCAAATAGTTTGGTACATCACACTAAGTATATGGTTAACCAAACCATTTGGCAACTTCAGATGCTATATGGTAAAGTATTTGATGCTGACTATACATTTTAGCCTATGGCTTCCTATATATTATAGGGACACCACTGATGTGTAGGGCATGCCATTTTATTAACTTGTTTATCTACATAACAGACAAGTTGAACATACCTGTTGCTGGTTTAGTTGTTGTAGTACCAAAGCCAGAGCCCCCAAACATTGAAGGGGCAGTGGAGGCAGCAGAAGCCGCCATAGTTCCAAAAGGTGTGCCTACAAATTAATAAATTGGTAATAAGCTTATTCCTTAGGTAGATAGATTATATGCCACAAAGTAATGAAAATGAAGGGTCTAGGGAAAGAACATGTCTAGTCAATTCAAATTACAGAAGGAAAACCACCTTACTTTTAACAGAATAAGGTGTGAATTTGCCCTGATTTTTTCAAGCATTAGACATGTTTTTTCTGTGGACCCTCCAAATAGTCAAGGCACTTTTTACTAATACATGTGATTTATATTTTTAGGATGAAGATAAATACCACATCTGCCATGTCTGATTAAATAATAAGTTAATATACACAGGTTAAGCAACATAGTTCTTCATAGCAGACAATATTATATGAATGATGTGAGTGTTTTGTGTTAAATGTTAGTAGGGAATAAAATAAGCATGCTAGTGAAGAGTAATATTTTTACATTGATAAATAAGACACCGTTTTTATTCGCATATGCTTTACCGCATTGTTTATGAATAGTGTAATACTCACGTTTAGCGGCAGTGCCGAATACCACAGGAGGGGGAACGTTGGGGGAAAAGTTAAACGACATAGTAAAACGAATAATTATTCAGTGTTAGTAATAAAACAAGCCTACACCAAACCAATATTACTTACTCATCGTCCAGCTATATTTCTGCTGAATACCGTTTTTAATTTTAATTCAGTTCATGGGCAAAACTCAACCAAACCAACGGCGTACGGCGTGATACACAGGTTGACAGTTGTCATTTCCAGTGTTGTCACTGTCAAAAGTGACAAGCAAGTCAATGTATCAAAGGTATGAATACACAGTCATACTGTAATAAAAAATTACATATGCAATCAAAAAATTAAAAAGTACGGAAGTATTCGTCAGTTGAAAAAAAAATTACTTAGTTACCGTTAATTTTTGTATTATTACGTTAAAAATCTTTGAAATTTTGTGTAACAACTTTTGACAATGAAAAAAAAGCGACACATTCAAAATAAATGATGTGCGATCAACAATACGCGCCTACATTTGAATACTCCGCCTTTTTTACTGCCAAAGGTTGAGATTACTTTTGTTTTGATTACGGCTTTATCTATGTATAATTTTTATTGCAGTCGACTCATATAATAGTCAGTAACAACTATCAATAGGTATACACTCAGGTAAAACTAAATACAATTATTGTTTAGGTTACGATTTTACTAATAAGTAGCAACACGGGTCTCAATACATCCATGCAACAAAAACCCTAATGTTGCCAGTCTAAACAGAAAAATATCCTACAATAATCATATTTTCAATGGTTTAATTGAAATTCCCATGGGAGTTATAACAATGGCAGTAATTTCATAAAAAAAATTGTGTAAGCGTTATTCTTTGTTCTCAAGTGTGAACAGAAACATTGAGTACCTACGTGAACCAACGACTAAGTACTAAAAAAATCTTCGTATTTAGCTTTGTGCAACGCTTGAACGGTGTTTTTGCCCACGATAATGTCCTGACTGATTGACTGACTCATCAGCGCAGTGCCGAAACTACTGAAGCAGAGATGAAATTTTCACTGATTATTCAAAAACAAAACGTTTTTTTACATGTAGTACATTTTTTTCTTACATTTACACAATGTTTTAAGTATTTAGTTAATTCATACATGAAGTTTTCCCACATATAAGCTTTGCTACCCTATTAGGTTCCAGGGTGAAATCTTGAAGGATTTACGAAATCCTTCAAGGGTGAAATTGTTCAATGAAGTTTTGTACACACTTTTCATTTTCTTTTTAAATTGAATACCTCTTTATACCGGTATTAACACTGAAATGTGTATTCTTGTGTTGCAATAAAATTAATAGTCATTTTTTTAATATCCTTCCTTCAATAATAATTGAACCCCATATAAGCTTTCATTTACTTTGTAAGAGGTACCGTCTAGCGCGTCTGTAAAGTTCTATACAGGATGAATTATCAGAAGTGTTGAAATAATTAATTTCATTCAATCTTTTGAACTACCCTTGATAAAACTTTCAAGTTCCTAACTTAAGATTAAATTGTATCTTGACCCTATCTTTCATCATATTTTTAAATAAAACCATCTTCTCCTAATTCCACGTATTAGTTGTAATCTCACTTAGCCACTTAAATTTATAATATGTTTAGAATACTAGGCACAATTTGGAGCAATTTCTTGAATGATTCCAAACTAGTCCTGAAACGGTCAAATCATAGGAGTTTCCATGATGTCACACTCTAAATTAATATTACTCTAATTATCCTGAAATAAAATAGACTCCTACTTAGTTGCCTGTAGTGTATTTTAAGGGGTAATGTCGACATTTGGAACAAGAGGATACAAATCTGAAAATATGTATCTCAAAATCTTGTTCTATGCTATAATTTATATTTATTTTATTGGATATTTGGATATGTATATCACAAACTTTTGTTCCATATTGTAATTCAATTGCAACAATCACAAAACAATAAAATAAAACTACATCTGACTAATCAGTTTACATCTTTCATTCATTAGTTTTCATGAGTACAAAAGAACAATATTAACCATAACTAGACATTACATTATTATTATGAAATATTACAAACATAGCTATATTCACGAAAGGCCCTGCCTAACTGGGCTGAATCAACATTGGAAAAATATTTCGTGGTGGTAACATCACATAATATTCTAGATAGCAAAAGAAAAATAAATGCTTACTTTGCTTAATCACTCAAGTTTTATAACAGCAAATATGAGTTAGAAATAAAATTTATGCAGTTAACAAATCGGAGTATAGTCTTCGCCTCCCAGGGAATCCGTTATTTCTTTCCTCCAGGAGGCTGTAGTGCCTGGCCACGTTCTTTTCCACGAAGTTTTATTCCAATTGCTCTTTCTATCTTCCCAAGTACCAAGTTATTTGGAATTCCGCGACCGGCTTCGTAATCATTGACAATTTGTGGTTTCTCGCAAATCTTTGTAGCCAAATCTTTCTGGCTCATACCCTTTGCCTGCCTTCCTTGCATAATTAGTTTACCAAGGTCCAAAGGAATTTTCTCGTGTTTTAATTCTTCTGTTTCCCTATCAAGTTTTGCTGTGTTTTTTGTGGTTCCATGCTGCTTATTAGTGCCTGCTCCATATTTCTGCTGGGTGTCGACTGGTAAACCTTGACGGCGTGCAGCATTAACTGCTTGCTCAGTCTTTAAAGCCGATGCCTTCGGTGGTTTCTTGCGCAGAATAGTGACCGTATCCCAATCCGACATATTTACGTGTTTATAAATAATAACGCTATCAAATCTAGAACTTTATAATATCTCTAATAGTTTGCTTTGTTCTCGGTCGACGGTCGGCTACTAACACAAAAAGATAACTTGCCGCACAGAGCAAAAAATGGTACGATGCAATGCACCTAAGACACCTCAGGCACCATAGATAATAAACAAATGTATGTCAAATCATACCAACGAGGAAGTCACTGCAGTCATCCTGAAGCCACAATACCACACAATACACTTCACAGGAATCTCTCTGTAGCACCTCTGTAGTCTACAAATCGCTCGCGGCGTTTCTTCATTCACAAACACTAACTACACGTGATACAAGAAACGTGCTTATTTACAAATTACCCAGGTCACCGAAATTTCAGTCTGAATTCCGTTGTGTCTGTGGCAATTCGGATTTAAATAAAATTGAGTTGAAACAAAAAAAAAAGATTAGGACAAATTTTGACAATGACATTTACCAGAAAAAAAAAGATTAAAAGTTTCTGTGGTTCACTGCTGTGGAAAGGTACTTTGCCGAGAATACCTAGGCATACTATAAATACAATTAAAATTACAAAATAAAATAAATATTATAATACGTAGTTACAGAATATTGTGAGTGTTTGTACTTACAAATTTCTTTCAGAAAGTATCTTAACAATGATCTGTGAAGAATCTGCAGATTCTGAAGAAGAAATTCTCGTTTTCGCTGAATTTGAGGATTCCGTGAACATGGAAAATTATAGATCCATTCATGTGCTTGGAATCAGTGGCCCAAATCCTATAATACAGTTAGATGACACTATATTCACAGGTAGGGGTAATTTATACTACACAACCTTAAACGCTTTATTGATCAATTCTGAAACACTTTAATGCAAGTATCAATTAGTAGTAATGTTGTAATAGGACGCCCATTTTACGCCTAATGATTCAAAACAATATATCCCATAGTAATATGCACTAAACCAAACAAATCATACCACCATTGTTTTATTTCAGGACAATTAGAAAGTATGCTTGGAACATACATGTTTTTTGCTAAAGATGTTGCTCCTCCTAGTATGGATCTACTATTTGACAAAATTCCAAAGGAAAATGTGAAGTATTTATGTAAAGCTGACAAATATCTTAGAATGAAACATACTTACATTACTCCCAGAGAAGGGGCAGGTAAAAAGCATTGTTTACTTTGTTACATTTATGGTTAGTTATGGTTAGCTAGCACTAACCTTGGGCATAAAATACTAATGTGTATACATATTAGAATACTAGAAAATAAAAATTGTATTAGAATACTCAACTGACCTAGGTACTCTTAATATAAAAACCGGCCAAGAGCATATTGGGCCATGCTATAGGGCTCCATAGTTATTCAAAAACTGCAGTGCCAATTATGTTCAAAATAGTTTATTTGAAAGTATTCTTTAAACCCATTATTTATGATTATTTTTTCATATTTTTTGGACCCACCTATTATAAGTTAAAGAGAGGGGGACCCAATTTTTTTTATTCTTAAGTTGTTATATCTGAAAATATTGACTTAAAAAATTGTATTGAATTGTTAAAGAAATGAAATCATTTATTTTTAATGTAATGTAATTCTAAAATATGCTTGGAAAATGTGATGAAAATGTGTGATACTAATATCTGAAATTATTTATGGTAGAATAAAAGCTATTTTTATTTTATTTATTACTTTTAAAAGACCTATTCAATGATATCCCACACTATAGAATTACAGAAAAATAAATAAATAGTCCCCACTTTATGTTTAGGGAGGTACCCGAAAAAAAACCTATATTTTGTTCTACCACTTTTTTAGCATGATTAATATGTATACCTGGACCAAATTGCAAATTTCTAGTACTAATGGCCACTGAGCTATGCTGTGGACAGATAGACAGAAGAACATGGTGAATCAATAAGGGTTTGTAGCTCATTATGGAATCCTAAATATGACGTGTTACTAATTTATATTGCAGAAACAGAACTTCCTAGCCAGCCATCGTCAGATGAAGATAAATTAGTACCAATCAATTTCAAGACTGTACAAGAAGGAATGGACGCCTTCAGAAGTGAATGGAAATCTAAAATACAAGATGCTGACATTAAAGTGACTCCAAATCCTCTTCCATGCCACGATGAAGAAATGACAGATTTAGACTACAAAACTTGATATATGTAATATGTTTGATTTCTTCTCAAACATATTTATGTATAGGATATACAGGGTGGGAAGGAGTATACCGACAGACTTTACCAATGCATTTTTGATAACAAAAGAAGTAAAAAAATATATGGGACACATGTCATTATCGAACAAAAAAAAATTTTTTTGGTTATTCCGTTTTTTGATATTTCGTTTTTTTTGTACATGACCAGTAATAAATTGTAGGGAAAGAATTTTTTTTTCAGGGTTTTTGATATTTTTTTTTGTTGAACATTTTTCTGAAACTTTTTCGTCATTTTCTCTAACTTTAATCAGTGTGTATGTGTATGCAGAGATGAAAACTACTACTGTAAGAATTTTAATCGTGCAGGCATTTTTCAGTGACTTGTGATGTAAATAGTTTTTTGAATAACATGTCATTATCTCTTAAACTAAGCCGAATCCAAAAAAGTTCATATGAAATTATAGCCTCAAAATCTGTTCAGGAATACACCTTTCAAGTTTGTCGGTATACTTATCAGCCACCCTGTACATATAGGGTTATTTTATATATAGGGTTATTTTAAGAATAAACCAATAAGTCGAAAAACAACTATTTCTTTAGACATGTATTTATGGGTATAACGGAATAGTACACTACGACAAGTGCAAAAAAACATGAAATTCGAAAGAGTGGCGATGTTTTAAATCGATACTAGTTACGAATTTCGTTTTTGCACGTGTCTCGTACGACGTTTTTTAGTAGATGACCCCCCGAAGTTTTGGACATGATGTAAAAAGGCACCATCTGTACTAAAAATGTAAGTTTTGGGGTAACTTCTAGCTAAAGAAGTAAAGACACTACCTTTAATGTACTTAAATTGGCATAATAACATTTAAATTTTACAAATAAATTGTTTTTGTTCGATGATAACCATTGGTTTCATTTCGTTAGTGTTTACCCGTATTCGTACCAGGTAGTATTTAATATTATTTAGATTCTTACAAACCGTATTAATTTTGTATTAGAAAAAATTACTTTTTAAGGCCTATTTACTAAACTACAAATAACTTGCAGATGCTCTACAGGCTGTCTAACAGTAACTAGTACAGGCTTCGTGCTGGATGGTGTCAACGTGGCATTACACAATGTCACCAACATGAAAAGTAATACCATAATCTGGCAACATTTTTACCGTAGATTGTACGCGTCTAGTTGTCGGCTTGTAGTCGGCCATTTTATTTAGTATCGCCATTTCGTTTCTTTTGTGAGATGGAGGATTGAGTGATTTTAAAGTGAGACAGCAAGTAAATCATAATTATTTCCAAGTTTAAATGAATTGTCTAAGAAATTAATCAAATAGGAGAAAAGGTGAGCTTCATTTCTGGTCTCTCGTTATCATATTAGCATAGTCATTCCTTTGTACATGGCGACGGTCTTGGCGCGGCGTCTCTCGTCAAATATACAATGGCGTCCGTTTACTTGTACTGAAAGCCCGACAACCCGTAGATAGTCCGTCATCCTTTTCTTTCTTATTGACTACGCACTGAGACTCTGCTTTCATAGCATCTGATCTTTTTACGAGCGGAGTAGACTGATAAGAAATATATCCCGTTACCTTCGCACTTTGTGTTTTGAAGTCTCTCTTTCGTGTAACCGCATTCTGAACAATTAGCCGCGCTTTTAAGTTGAACCTAGCGTAACCGTATTTGTGGCTTAATGTATGTTATTATCTACAGTACGGCGAATAAAAGGTATGAGTGATGATTAGTAATGTAAGTAAATAGTTAGTACGGCGAAATGTTCACGACGAATGCCGTCCAAACCGGCTCTGTCCCTACGCTGCAGTACCAAGAACAGAAGACACAAGGCAAGACTATAGAGAATGCTCAGCAGAAGAACGCACAACAAACTCAACAGTCTCAGCAGCAGGTATAACGCTTTGTGTCCTCGCCTAGTACGGCAACGCCGTGGAGACATGTATGCTGTCAGGCTCTCCTAACTTGCCGCGGTCACGACATCGCGCTATTTTATCGGCATGTTTCAAAATACTGGATAAATATATCCATCAGATAAACAAACATACATCCTTTTCCCATGATATATAAAAGAAAAGGACAGCTAGCATTTATCTGATAGATATTTATTTGGGGATAATGAAACAGGCCCTAAATATTTTTAAGCTAACTATTTTTATCTGAATTGGTTTATACCATTTTGGTCAGTATTTCTACATATTTTGTTATTTTATGCTCCATTATGTTACTATTGTATGAGACTTACCTACATTATGTCTATCTGTGTTGGTCATACATAGGTCATGAATGGTTTCAATCTAAGTATTTTAAGCCTGCAATGCATATTATTTAAATAAAACTACAAACTCTTTTGTCATAATTGCTTAATATTATTATTACTATGTTCCTATGATTGGCTTAGCGATTTTGGTTCTACATTATTATTTATCAACAGGAATTCAGAAAATTTAACATACTTTTATTACTTAGTTATGTCACAGTACATAATATTTGAGATATCAAACTAAGAACAATATTGTTTTTGTCATTTGTTGGATCAGTTACATTATTAAATGGCAAGAATCAGTGTAGTCATATATAACTGACAGTCTGATCCTCTCTTAGTCACAGCTATAAAGTTAGGAAATGTGTAGAATGTTATAAACATTTGAACCCTTAATGCTGGCCAAAGTGGAAACAAAGGCCTAGTAAATTTTAAACATTGAATGTTTCTAATTATTTTGATTAGGTTGCCATGCAGGCATTTGATTCTCCAAGGAGCCAATGCAAATAAACGCCAGGATAATTGCAGGGTTGTTGATGATGACCACTGACATAGTACACTGGCTGAAAAACTTATGCAGATGTCTTTTATAAGTAAACATCAGGTTAAGCTCATAATCAATTATAGGTAGACTTAGTTTCTATTCCCATTACATGAAAATAAAAAGGGGAATGACATGATTCTTTATATCATCAACTTAACTAATTATGCATGTTTACTGTGATAACATATAAAATTAAATCCTATAATAAAAACATTGAAAAAAGTTAAATTAATTTAATATAATGTATTTAAGTTAAATTAACTTTTTACTCTTATGTATAGTTTGATTGGTGGGTGGGTTTGATAAGTGCTGAAGAATCAATAATGGATAACTTGAATTTAGAATTATTACTAACATGAGACTCAAACATATTAAAATGTAATTGAACCGGAAAACTTCAAAATTAATAAGAAAAATAAATTAAACAAGCATGTAACTTTCTTCATTGAATATAATTTATATTGTAATGATTTCCTTATTAGCCTGGTCTATACTGATCGAGCTGCCTGTTCCTGGGTTTGCCCGTTGTCTAATCAATGTTTCATATTTTTTATTGGCAATAGTTAATGCTCTAATGGGGTACATAAGAATCTGATATGGAACACTAAGGGAGCCTGACAAATTACTGTTATCACAGACAGCAAGCTAAGGTGGCAGATAAATATCATGCTTTCATACCTAAGCTTTGGCAGAAAGCTATTGTCTTGGAGCAGTACTAAATATATGTCATTATATATTCTCAGGAATTTCCCACATTCTGTTACGCCACATCAAACGTGAACATGATTGGTAAGATTGGATCGGGAGCCACTAGTGCTTCCGGAGGAGTATCCGGCGCGGTGAACATCGCCCAGTTGACAACCAGTGATGACAAGACATGCTACATTGCACAACCTTTCTCATACAACTATGCTCTGGTAAACCAGATGCAGATTGCTCCGAATGGAATACAAAATGCCATTTCCAATATAAGTTTTAAATGTGATGTTTGTGGGCTTATGTTTGGCCACCTTACATTGCTTAATGCCCACAAAAGGATACACGCTCAGGATTCAGGTAATTTCTTATTTATGTAGATTTTTTTAAATGTTAAAATATTATTTTTTGTATGTAATTATACGAAAAAAAAACTGTTATTCTTAACCATGCACCTGCCGTCAATCAATACCTAGGAACAAAAATATAATTATATTCCTTAATTATATTTATTATTGCTTATTTCAATCACAATAATTGTTGTCTCTATATACATGATGCTGGTTAGCAGTGCATAAACTTTGTTTTCTGGCGTATGTAAATATATACGCAACTAATAATGCTTCCCTCCTAATGCGTCTATACGCATAGTTAATAGGAGAGGCCTACGTCCAGCAGTGGACTATCATAGGCTGATGATGATGATGAATAATGCTTTGAAGGTGTATGACATCAATTTAGCAATTACAACCCAATTAAAAAAGATGTGTGTTTTAAATTGTTTAAGATATTTCCTTAATAGATTTTTTTAGTTTACATACTGGTAACAAACTCGAAAACCTATAAATAATGTTTTTCTTTTTTGCAGAAGGCAACATCACTGTTGTAGCCACCGGTGTTGGAGGTGGCAATGAGGTAGCCATGCCACCTCACATACAGATCCTCTCTTCTGACACATCTGAACAGCAACAACATCATGTTCAGATGCAAGACAGTAAGTACATTTAAAATTATTTACACTCTTTATTACTATTACATTTGCTGTTCTCTCTTCAGACTTTACCACAAGTGCAGTAACAAATTAAACCCATGTTAACTCCATTACTAAATAAATATTACAATATGTATATGTACAGGAATAATAATGTAGCATTTGTTTCAGCTAAACCTATACTGGTTGACAAAGTTCAAAAATGTATCACATGTGGAGGGCCCATCACTAGTAACCCTAAAAGGAAGGGGCCCAAGCTTATC
Organism: Thaumatotibia leucotreta; assembly: GCA_025490895.1. Taxonomy (NCBI): domain Eukaryota; kingdom Metazoa; phylum Arthropoda; class Insecta; order Lepidoptera; family Tortricidae; genus Thaumatotibia; species Thaumatotibia leucotreta. The sequence goes on along the minus strand of JALPQI010001343.1, from coordinate 11,334 downwards.
CGTTGCGAAAACTGCATTGCACAAGATTCGGTTGACCAACAAAGAAACAATCAAAGTATGTACCCCTTCTTATAATTTTTATACAATTTTTCAGACAATGGTGCCTTAAACTAAGAAATCCAAGATAATATATGTCAGAAGCAAATCTGTCTCTAAAATAGTATAATCCATATTAAGTGATTTTAATCAATTACTTATTTGATACTTTGTAGAAACATATGAAAATGGCAATCTCTAAACATATGTTGTAAAAAATAGAAATATTGCTGAGGTTGCGTTAGTTGCGTACGTTTAATGAAATACGAGGTCTTGTCCTTCTGATGTATGTGTCATGTATGTAACAAATAACTAGAGATGAGATTTTATTTTTTCATTATTGCCTTACTTGATAATACTTATCGCCACAAAAGTCACACAGTCTTGTGGATAACATAATTGGCCGTAGTTCCGAAAAGAGCGCAAACTCGGAAAGCCACTGCAGTGGATTAATGTATTTTCCTTTTTACATAAGATTTAAATTTTACTAACATATTTTTGTTGCCTGGATCCTTTTCCCTTAACTACACAAGCCTTAGAATGAGCGCGTTTGTAGGTACGAAATATGCATTATAAACATCACAAGATGACCCTAAATTTCAACAAAACCTCAGTGTTTAAAGTTTACAGAGTAGTCCATTTCGTAAATACTAGTACCTACGCCAATTTTTGGCATTAAGGTTATCAAGCTGCCAAACACCCAGCCAATAACTTACCCCCTTATTCATAAACGTTTGTTAACTTAACAAGCCGCTAATAATTTTGTTTGTCCCTTTCGGTCTTAACAATGTGTCCATAAGAGCAAAAGGGACAAACAATTATCAAGTTAACAAACGTTTATGAATAAGTGGGTTAGTTTTTTTAATGGATCACTTTGAGGCTGGAAGCAACGACGCATGCGTTATGCGTTCGCAGGAGCCCTGGTATCTACTAATTATTATGCGACTGGCTATAGTGTAATTTTTGTGGCTAACTTATTTTGTGTTGTACAGTGAACGCTACGCAAATATTCGTGACGTCAGAAGACAACGTAAAGTTCGAAGTCGGCGGCGTGAGTGGCGTGCAGCCGACTTCCGACCCGCTCGCCACTACGCAGCCGCAACAGCAGTCTCAACAGCAAAAGCCTTGTAAGCCTCTTGTACTGTAATCGGTTTTTTTATATAAGTCTATACTATGCACTATATTCCTATACTAGACACAAATGAGGCAATTGTAATTGCGTTGTACATGGTTTATTCACATGTATGATTGAATTAATAAATAAAATATAACCCTGCAATTTTGTAATGCCACTTGGCAGCATGTAACTTTTTTACATATGTTATACGTAGTCAAGTTAATATTTATTATAGATAGTATATGGTGAAGCCTATACAAAAAATCTGTTCCATAGTTTAGTGTTGAATTTTAACTGCTGTGAGTTTTTCATCAAGCCCATACACCATACCGCCACCATTACAAAATTACACCACGCAGCTTGCATTTGAAAGGGACAAATTTATAAGTACACCATAAATAGACCTTTTTCTTATTTATTACAATCAGACGGCGAGGTGAGCTTGGCATTGATTGTCTGATCTGACATACCGGACTACGGTGGTTAAAAGGTCAAGATACAGAAAGATACGATTTAAAATTTTAGAACCATTTTATTGTCTTTAACATTGTTCCAGTGCCCGGCCACCATCCAGTGAAAAAGAGAAACTTGGCTTCTGTGACAAAGTGCCAGAACTGCAATGGCTCCGGCATCATATTTGTTGGTGGCAACAAGAACAAGCTGAATCAGTCCAGCTCTGACAAGCCATTCCACTGCAATATCTGCGGTGGCTCCTTCTCCAGATACTCCTCGCTGTGGTCACACAAGAAACTACACTCTGGAGAGAAGAACTTCAAGTGTGGAATTTGCGGCATTGCTTTTGCCAAGGCCGTGTATCTCAAAAATCATTCTAGAATTCATACGGGAGAAAAGCCCTATAGGTAACTAAACATTAAACTTTGCTAAATAATACTAAAATATTTATCAGCATCCTGTCTGGCATTTCTAATTTAATTTGTCTTACGAAAGAGACAACAAGCGATTTAGAATTAGACAATGACAAAGACTTCACACTCAACTATTGTTATTGGTCAAATCATCTTACCAATAACAGTAAGTTTCAAATGCTTTCAATAATTGCAAAAAGATTTCAATAATTATTTTCAAGTTGAAAAAAAAAATACCGAGAATATTGATCACAGAATTAGATTTGGATAGAATAAAACAAATTCATTAATTTGTATGGCGGCCGAGCGTGTCAGATTTTGTACTGAAGTTGTTACTTGCCTATGATTTTAAATATGTCTCAGGCCCTTGAGTATTCATATTTTTTTGTGTTGTTGCAATTAATATTACTTAAGGAAGCATTATTAATGTTTTTGTTCACTTCAACTTACAAAATTTGACGCCCGAAAGCTGCAATCTGCGATTAAAGACGGACAACTCAGTAGATTTTACTGAGTTCATTTGACACGATAAGTAGATACGTTTGCTTGATCTATGGTATATATGACATCTGTGATATTGATTGAGATGTAATGCTGATTCAAAATCATACCCGTATCTGTTTGAAGCACATATTCTCTATATGTATATACTTATTTTAGTTGATAAAAAGTAATAGGTAGTTTACCCGAACCAAAAATGTTCGAGCGTCTTGTTTAGACAGGGCCAACCCACCATAAAAGTAAATATTTTTTATGTAATTAAAATGTCGTCTCTAACTCCCTATCCCAGAATACCTAAAGAGATCGCCTCCTTTATTACAGCATATAGATGAATTTCAAGACATGATCCGTAACGTAAAATAAATTACGAAATAAAATCAGTTACACTTTATCAAATATCATAATTTAAATGTCTTCCTGTATATTTATAATATTATATACTGTATTATTTATACGTTTATAATTTATAGAACACATCGCGCTAACTCTATGTAATTTAAAGCAAAATTGAAGTTTTTTGACTCTGCAAATTATCTTGCTCTATGTAGGCCGCAAAATTATGGGACATGCAGAAAAAATAAGATTGCGTCCGAGGTTTTTGTGGCTTTCATAGCTCAACTATATGTATTGCCGGTGACTGTACTGTAGCTGTCGTTGGCATTAGGCACTTGTCTATTATCATTAGCTATGGGCTATACAAAAAGAACAAAAAATAAGCGCGCCCATGTAAATAAGAGATACACTCCGATTTTTATAGTTACGCGCTCAGCTATGACTGCTATGAGCTATAAATGTCGCCGTTTCTTTTTTTTCACTGGGGAGCGCTTATCTTATGGTCGTTTCTATAGCCGATAGCTCATAGCTCACTGGCTCGCGGTGGGACAATTGCCTTAATCACATCCCAACTTTCCGTTATTGTATATAGGTTGGGTTGACGTATCCTCACTGTGCTTTCTAAAGCTGAATTTTTGAATAATAGTAACCTAGCAACAATACACAAAAGGTATTAATTCATTTAATGAAAATCCCGTACATATTTGATTAGGTAAACGAAATGATAATATTCGCTTTTGAATATTCACATTATTTACGGAGTATGTCTGTGCAGGTGTAACACGTGCGGTATGCAGTTCTCGCAATCGCCCCATTTGAAGAACCACGAAAGGACGCATTCAGGAGAAAAGCCTTATGTGTGCGAGGTAAGCTTCTAATTACATTTTCTGAAACCCCTGCCGCACCTAGGACAAACCGGGGAAATCCGGACGGATAGCAGCCGTAATGTTAGTGAGAGTTCATCTAATATGAAGTTTATTGTATCTTACTTTTTACGTGATTAAAATGTAGTCATAAAAATAGGTATTTAAAGAATATCTCTACATTGTTGCAGGTTTGTGACAAAGGCTTCGCCAGGCACGCGACACTATGGAACCATCGACGAATCCACACAGGCGAGAAGCCATACAAGTCAGTACCTATCGGCAATCCCGTTTATCGTGCAACATACAGACTTTTTCTTATAGACACCTCATTATTTCATTTCTCTATTACACTTTTTGTCGGTTATAGTCGAAATCTGCATCTAGCGGGCCAGCAAGGCGGTGGCAACTAACAAGTTACTGATTGTCTCCTGTTCGTTGCCGCCGCGATTTGGGCTCTACTTTGCACTTACGATCAGGTGGAGTCACTTTGTTGTGCCCACGTTATTTTTATTGGGTCGGCAACGCGCATGTGACACCCTGAGGTTGCAGGCGCCCATAGGCTACGGTGACTGCTTTCCATCAGGCGGGCCGTATGCTTGTTTGCCACCGACGTGGTATAAAAAAAAAAAAAAAAATGCACGTCACAGGCAGAGGGTTAGTCAAAACTGACGTTACCTTACTGACAATTACCCGCAAACCCTAAGTGCCAATCATCATCAACTGAAAAGGTAGAAGTCTCCTAAAATCGTTTAGTTGTAGAGCACGGTATCAAAAATTCGTTATTTTAGATTAGAAAGTAGTATTGACTTACGATTACGCTATTAAAAATTAATTCAGTGCAAATAAGTCACATAAATAATACATTTACCATAAATGATTTACTATTGGTTTCATGATTAATATAATCAAACTAAAAAGGAGCTGCTTTGTTTCCATTGAAGATATACAACCAAATAGTAAATGTGTTTACAGTTTCTCAAACACGCGGTGTGTTTGAGAAACATGCTTAGGATAAGCGATCTGTGTTTAACACTAAGTAGTTTTTCCTTTTGCGTCCTATTCTTATAGTACTAAAAGCTAGTTTTGTTACAGATGTGATACTTGTGGATCCGCCTTTAGTCAAGCAGCTCATCTGAAAAACCATGCTAAAGTACACTCGGGCGAGAAACCGTTTAAGTGTGACATATGCACCGCCGCCTTCGCTGACCGATTCGCATTGAAGAGACATAGAGGAATCCACGATAAATATGGTATGTGAAGGAAGGTTGTCGTTAGGTTTACTAAACATACTTCAGGCCGTCAGAGTCATACCACTATAATATATGCAGCTCAGATTAGCAAACCATTTCTCCAACTTGGCACAGAATAATTAATGGTATTACATAAAGATTGGGGGCACATCAGACACGAACTTCCCCTGTCAGTCTTGTGGCAAAGTTTGCCGCTCTCGCATAGGTCTATTTAGCCACCAAAAGCGACGTCTTCAGGGCATTTACACCTGAAATCGTCTGAAATAGACGCAAAGGCCAGTAGTAGTACATAAAGATGGTTTACTGTGTAACGCTGTCCGATCCTTTTTGGCACACGAATGAACGGAATTTATTTTTATTCTTGCCTTGTATTATGATATGAAGGTTTTATCATATTTTTCATTCCCAGGTCAAACAACCCCCCTTCCATCAAGATTACAACAAAACCAGGCTGAGCTCGAGCAAGCAACGCAGGCCGACCAGCAGAACTCGCAGCCCGCTGTGGAAGTAGAACTACACGGCGACCAGACGCTCTGAGTTAGATAATCTTTTTAAGTTGTTCATACCCCACCCTACATAGTATTTTTTGAGATATAAGAAGTACATTGTAGTAGAACATTATCATACTTGGTATAAAGGTTGCGAGCACAAGGTTTTGAGAATCAAATGTTGTCCTATCTATACAAACAGTAAGTATTAATTACCTCTCATTAGCAATAAAGAAAGTGGCCCTACTGACCCAGAACGCGCGATGGCGGGGGTTCGATAAACACTGCCAGTATAATGTTAAACCCTTGCTAAACGTAATTTAAAAAGATAATCTTGTTCTCGAGCGTCTACGCCCAACTTAATTTTACAGTACAATAAGATTATTTTTTTATTAACACGTGATTATATATTATATTAGCAATAAATAGGAAAATGTCGTTTGAATATTTTAAATGAAATTTTTGATGTTATAATTTGGGACATTCGCTAGCCGTTATAATTATATGTATAACTTATAATGTACATATGACAGTTAATTATAATTATAGTCATCTTTATTTGTTTTATTGTATTACATAAAATATGTAAATAAATGTATTTGTAAATAAATTTAAACGGCTCTAATTTGCAGACTTAAAATTAAGTTATCAGAGCCAAAATAATTTGCAGAATGTTTTACTGTAACAGTGTAAAATCTAATAGTTTGTATTATTCCGTATAAAATTGACATATCGGTCCCTGGCTGGTGATAAGATAAGTCAATCTATGGGGCCTAATACAAAATTATTATAATGAAATCTGCACACATCCATCGTTAACACTGCAATTTAAGCAGAGGGTCAGGTAACTGCCTCGACTGTACGCCGAGAAAGTTCGCGTTTGTATCTAACATAACTAGACTCCGGATTGTTGTGGCAGTGACGTCGCAATAGGGTGACTTGGGGAGTAAATGGAATGGTAGTAGAAAATGATACATAATTTATGACATGTGACATCACTGCCTCAACAATCTCTAGTCTAAACGTAACAAATTCGTATCACTGGTGCAGGATGTCTCCCGAGGCTGCTTTTTGCCAGAGCCCAGTGGCTACGTTTACAGACAAATGGCAAGGCGCCTCGTCTGATCTAATATGGTTTCTCTAGGAAGCCTTGTTACAATGTTGGTTTCGTAGGCACGACTAGAGTGTCAACGTAAAGCGTAATACAGATTAGCTCTTGTAGAAGGGTCATTTGCAGAAAAAGTGTACCTTTTAATTTTTTTTGCGATCATGGACTGTAATACATTATTTTATTCGGCATCGTGCGTACTTTTCAGTTATGAAATAAAAAAAATTGTCCCTAATGTCACGAAAATAAGTAAATTGAGATTACTCAGTTTAGTTACTCCCATACTAAATGTATGTAACGAAACTGATAAAAAAATCTCAAATTTGTTACAGAATTTTTCATACCTTTAGTATGGCAGTAACTAACCTGAGAAATCTCAATTTACATACTTATTTTCGTGACATTAAAAGGTACACTTTTTCTGCAAATGACTCAGAAATGGTAAATAATAACGAGGTTATAATAATTATGATTACCAAACCAAACGTGAATTTACTTTAATCAAATTCATATGACTAGTATTATTGATTGTTCTCTCTTATCATTGCACATTTTCATTTGACAATCGTTATTGGCTGTGGAATTAGATAATCTTGTTTTAAGATTGTTGTGCTTTCCAATTCTGATTTGTACTTACACATGTTTAGTGATAATGCTTGGGCATTCCTTTCCTACTTAAAACCAAATTATGCAGAATTGGTAAGCACACCTTAACAATTATGTAATGTCGAAATTTGTTGCAAGACTCTTACCCTTGTAAATAGTTAAGACCGTTAGATATCAATAGAGTATTTGTTAGTATAACCACAGTAACACCAGTACAACTGATGAATATTATTATGACGTCATGTTACAAAACAGTATTTCACAAGACTATTCACTTATTTGTAATTTGTTAATCACTCACGGACACCGGACACCACGTCGAGTTATACTTTTATTGACTACCCAGTACAAAACGCACGGGCATTTTTCACGAAAGGAAAATCAACCAACTAACGGGATTTGTGCAAGAAATACTAAAAATCTATAATTGGAAGCCACTAAATCAATAAAGCATAACTATCATAAGGCATATACAAACCCGTGATGTTATCCTTTATGATTGTGAGGTAGGCATAATCGTGACAAACAGTTACAAATCCAAATGAATATTACTTGTACATATTAAATTACCAGAAAATTTAGTCTTAAATTTTCTAGCATCACATAGAGCGGCTGATAAAGGACAAATTAATAATAATAATTGCAATGCTCACGAAGTTGCGACAACAGCCGTAAGTTGCGAACACACGGCCATAGGCAGAACCTCAGTAGCGGAGGTGATAACATAATAATTAAGCCTATCTTAAAAGCCTGGTGCTCCGTACAATGCGATTATCTTCAATACTTTTACTCGGGCGTGGCGCTAGCAGCTTTTTAAAAACGCTGTAAATATTCATATCATAACCATTGTTCTGGAAAATTGAAGTCTACTATTTAACACTAGTAGGTATCATAGCATATCCTAAATACAAGATTTTGTTTATTTATAACTGATGGTGGGATGCACTTACTGATTTTAATTATTATTATCCGCTCCAACATATAAATAATTCGTTGGCATATACAGAAGGACCTGTTTTGTTAAATAAAACCTATTATGAAGTAAGCGCAGCTCATCCAGACGCATTGCACTACATCAACGTGATGTAATATGTAAGTTAGAGTAACATTTTTATTTAAGGTATTAATTATAGATAAAATTGTCTAGAGAATATTTGTTTTAATTTCTTTTGATTGATTCCTCGTCTTGTCAGCCGATACACATAATAACAATAGTATATTGTTACACATGGGTTGAAAGGGCAATATTTAGGCTCTCGAACGAAGAGAGCGTCAATAGTTTAAGGGTGAAATTGGTGCTTTCACTCGAGGCAAACATTCTACTTTTCGTTTCAAATGCGAGGAAACACTTTTTTTTAACTATGCGTAATAAATGAAGTTTACCTATATTATAATTTACCTGGCGCCACTGATTAGATTATACCTAACGTAGTTGGTCTCGACTTACATCCAGATCGCCATGAGTGCCATGACGAAACGTGAAACAGGCATCACGCTATCTTAGCACTATTGCGGATTCCATGACAATAAAAAAATACTCTCCACCCTAGGGATATGAAAGCGTGACTTTCTTTTAGGAAATCTCAAACCGGTTACGATTTATATAAGATAACTGGTTAATCCCATGTAAAAATTACATCCCTTACTAACTACTTATGAATATGGACATACTTTCTGAACAGGAGAAATGAAAATGTTATGTTAATGAGTGCTTAAAAAACGGAATGTCTGTAAAATGATTCTCAGGACTTGTTGAAGTTTTAGAAAAAAAACTGAAGAATCTAGTGAAGAATTATACATCAACACTATTTATTACATAATCGTGTGACGATCTGACGGTAGGTATTAAATATAGCTGTAAGTATACATCCGGTACGGACAAGTCAAAGATTATGTACAGAAGTGAATACCGGGACGGGTGAAAAATGGTATAAATTACTCGGAAACGTGTGTGACAAAGGGATTAAAAGCAAAGAAAATAAGAAACCTTATTTCACTAGAGCTTGAGAGAGTTGAAATAATTTTCTCACTGTGATACCTATTTCAGTCTTAACTAACTTCAATAAAGTGACAGCAATATAATAAAATATGAATTCGAAATTTCAAAAACGGGGAGCCATACATGATATCCATTAACAAGATGTAATTAACTTAAGAAGCTAAAGTCGCATTTACCCCTCAGTAACCAGAAAATACTAAAAATATGATTGTTTTGTAAATTGGACCCAGTTGGCGGCCACACGTGTAGTTAGGCTAAAATTTAAGTAGCGTGGCATTTGCATGATGCCAGTGGTAAATGCAACCGTTACTTAATTCAGTTCATTTGAATATAAAATAACATTGATAAATAAAATTTAAGTAGGTATTCAGTTTACGAAACCAATTAAAACTCGATACAAGTTAATAAGCCTATAGAAATAATTATTGGTTATGTCGATCACGAGCCGCCATGAGAATGAGCGGCCAGACATGCTGTTCGTAAGGATGTAAAGGAAATAAATAAGTAAAACAAAATCAAAATTTAATGAGTTTATTATTAAATTAATGCATAACTTAAAAACCGCTTAACCTCAACACCACGGAATTTTAGGTTAGCGATTGGAATATTTTACTTAAAAATTACAGTTTATTCATAAACCCATTTCTCGGCAGCGGGGGTCCATCCGACGATTTCTTTCTCGGAAAACCAGAGAGCAATTTCTTTCTTTGCAGATTCAACACTGTCGGAGCCGTGGATGATGTTACGTCCAACTTCGATGCACAAATCGCCACGAATCGTGCCGGGAAGAGAATCAGCTGGGTTAGTTGCGCCAAGCATTTGACGTCCAGTCTTCACAGCATTCAGACCTTCCCAAACCATGGGTACAACGGGTCCGGAGCTCATGTATTTCACTAGTCCGGGGAAGAAAGGCCGGGACGCCAAGTCGCTGTAGTGCTTCTGTAGCAGTTCTTCAGACGGCCACATGAATTTAAGGCCCACCAACTTGAAGCCTTTCTTCTCAAAGCGCTCAATAATGGTGCCGACGATTCCACGTTGAACGCCATCAGGCTTGATCATGAGGAAGGTTCTTTCACGTGGTTCCGCCATTATGAAGTCGGCTATCGTCGAGAACGCGAACAGCAAAGTGGCGATCATACGAAAAGGAAAGAGGAAGTTTCGTTGGACGTGTCGCAGGGTTACCAGTCACAATCTTCAAAGTATACGGAACAAGACACTGAAATTATACAAAATCCAATAATATTATACAAAAAAAGTTTTGTCCTTGGAGTGATAGAGACAGTAGTACGAAATTTATAATTTTCTCTTTATGTATCCGATTATACAAGGCAATTAAATATACATAGAGCTGCCAAATTATACAAAAATTGTATCCAATTATACGATCTGGCAGCCCTGACGTGTCGTCACAGCACGAAAACGTAGTTCAATTGTTGCCATTACAAGAATTTAAGTTACCCATTTTAAAAAGCGGTCTACACACTCAACGATTTTACCCTTGCGTTATTATATTGTAACAACAAATTGGCTGGCTGCTACATGTGACTAGTGTACAGTCGCAATCAGATTAATCGAATCGGCCACGGTGCTCAAAATAGTCAAAAATATCTGGGCATGTACTTTAACACCATGAAAATAGAGGCCGCTCAGATATTTGTGAGCAACCTTGATGTCGAAAAAAGCGCGGGAAACGTGAAACGCGGCGGCTGTGTTTCTTAGTTTCGGATTTTTATATTTCAATAATTAGTAAATTTGGATCAGGCTTGTAAATATTTTTGTTAATTTTAGTTTATATTTTTGTAAATATTTGTATTTCTTGTATATATAGTGTATTTTCTTCGTATTAGGTAAGTTTTTTGTACATTATATTTTCAATGGGGGGTGATCCTCCCGATCCTGGAGGTGGAAGCCTCCAGGTCGGGATGAACATCGAAATTGAGTCCAGTATGGATACAGACACTTCTGTGAGTAGCAGGAGTGAACTGAAGCGGGCCAAAACTTACAAAAGGTGTAAGCATTGTAATAAAAAAAGACGGAAAAATAATGGCGGGGAATATTCCTGCGATTGTCTCGCAGACACCGTACGCATAGGAGACACCCAATCGCAGTCTAATGATCTTTCTGTCAATGCTCAAACTAAAACAAATTCTAATGCCGACTTTGG
>JALPQI010001342.1:0-129975 GCA_025490895.1 Thaumatotibia leucotreta | reverse complement strand
CTTATCTAATCGAAACTCGTCTATTAATTTTTTTGGCCGAAAGCCACAATGCCCAAATGAACCAATCACAACAAAGCGATTACTTACAGGCCTGTTATTTTTGTATGGAATTCCATTACAATCCTCTTCTGTTTCATAAGCTTTAAATGCGATACTTCTGAGCCTATCTTTAGGCACGTAAAGACGACATTTCATTGCAAGTTTGAAAACAACATTTTTGCTTAATAATCTTAATATAAAGAAGACTCGAAATCCCGAAGCACTTGTCCGAAATCCGCAACACCATTATACCATTACCAGTGTTGTAATGTAACTTGTAATAGAGCAAGCTTACTGACCCGCAATTTACGTGATTATACAAACTAGCACAAAATCTTATCTTTGCAATAATACTGTAGGCCTAATGGTTTATGTATGTATGTATGTATAAGCTTTATTGTACATTAGAACAGAAATACAGGAAACACAGACAAAAACAATTTTATACAACAAAGGCGAACTTATCCCTTTCAGGGATCTCTTCCAGTTAACCTAAGTTAGTTAATTGTTTAGCATGGTAATTACAACATTGTTTCCAACTTTCCATACAACATGACTTGCTTTGCATCTAACTTAACACTATAAAGCCATTAAGCTCGACATATCTTACGAGCCATACAAATCTGTGTACAGTAGGGTATATGTATACAGGGGGATATACACTACTTATAGTACATTAGAAAAGGAAGAAGCTTTTTTGACAGTATTTTCCACCAACTTCAAAAAAAAGAGGTTTTCAATTAGACTGTATGTTTTTTTTAATTTATGTAATGTTTGTTACCTCAGAACTTCCGACTGGGTGATCCGAACCGATTTTGATGATTTTTTTATTATTTTATACTACTTATGATACTTATGATGCCAAGCCAGAAGAAAACATCAAACCTTACATTCGGGCATCCTGTGATACGGTGCGCGTCCACACGTACATCTAAAATCACAGCTGTCAAAAATAAATCAAAATTATGACGGACGTATTTTGTCTATGAATGTTCGGTGTCGTAACAGAGCATGCTCACTGACCTGCTACATGTGATTATGTCATTACAGACCGAATTATCTTATCTTTGCAAAGGTAATTAGGGTCACGACGACAAGTCTCGTTCGACGCTAATAGGTAAATATTGCGTTAAATTTCGTTTAGCAAGCGGAATGTAACTAAGAAACGAGATAAGTTATGTCTTTGTTTGATGTATCACAAGTAATTAGACGGTATCTTGCTGTGTTGTTTTGTCGCAATCTTCTATTGACATAATCGCACTTGGCTTATTAAGACTGAGCCACACTCGACGCGTGTGCAGCGCACGTATGTGCGTGGAGTCGCGTTGTAGCGTCGGAAATATCATAGTAAATGGCACACCGCTTGCACGTCAGCGCATGTGTACTCTACGCAAATGGTGTGCCATCTAACATGACATTTACATACGCTACAATGCACACGCCACGTACGGTGTGGTTCAGCCTTTAGACTGTAAGAATCCAATGCCGTCTTTACCATAAGGGCACTAGGGGTACGTGCCCAGGGCCCCCATCTTCAGGGGGGCCCCCGAAAGATCGACAACTTTCCTCACATTTATTCTCACGTTTACTTTCCTTTCGAAAGGGGCCCCAAAATCTTTGGGTGCCCAGAAACCATAGTTATAGACGGCCTTGACAGAATCCACTCGTTGGATATTTAATTTTGTTCCGGTTTACAAATTACTGACAGTTTGCTTTGATTACCAGTCATAACTGCTGCTACCAAGTTAATTTGGTTCACCTTTTCTTCTATAATAACATGATAAAGTATTCAAACGCCATTCAAACCTGGGAATCAGGTTACGCCCAACACTGGGTACTTTAATCAGTAATTTCTCAAGTACAAGTGCGTATTAAAATCTGGTATGCGTCACCCTGACCTGGGCCGTTCACCGCTAAATAATACGATTCTTACTTATGATGGATTGATTATCCTAATTGCCGGGCGCCTACTATCTTGCCAATAAATTATACTGCATCAATATTGAACAGATCAAATGTTATTAGATCCGTTTGTATACAAAATGCAGAGTGAGGTGAGTGTTCAATGAATTGAGGTAGCCGAGCGGTAAGGCCACTAATGCAACTTTCAAGCCGCAAGCCTTCTACCGGGAACTTCGTAATTCGTAAACTTCGAAGATTTGTCTCTGTCACTTCAAACAAGTCGTCATTAGAGTGAGAAAGACAGATCCTCGAAGTTTATGGATTTCGAAGTTCGCGGTATTAATAGGTAACTCATCATCCTATAAGTCTGTATAGATGCATTCCACGAAAAAGTCCACCGATGTCCCGTACAAACAAACACGGATTTTTCTCGAAATTTATCGAAGTTCTCTTGCGTGACCAGAGGAGTCAAAATTGCTCAATCAAATATATATTAACTAAGAACTCGGAAGAAAACTCTAATTATCGGAATATACGAGCATTTGAACAGGATAGCCCATATTAATTGGGTAATAAGATAAGCTTAAGGGGCCACCGTCTACCGTATGTTATTGAACGTCGGCAACTCGAGAGGTGTTCCATAGATGTCACACGTGATCAAAGCGACAAAGGCTCCCTCTTTTGATTAGTAAAAGACGTGAAGTTTAATCTCACGGCGACATACTGTCGCACCAATCATGTACCAAGCCTACAGGACTGCATTTGTGATCAAGTTTCACGAATAAATTGGAAAGTCACTTATTATTTTTAACAATAATTCACAAAGGTTGCCCCCATTCGTACACTTAACTAAACAATTACATGGTTATCAGTAACATTAAGCAATCGCGAATATGCATGTCTTGTATGAGACACTCATTTTACGCAATGTTTACTCACGACTTAACCCATCCAATACAAGTATACTTGTAACGAATCTTTATAAAACGCATCACAAAAACCGTTTTCACGACTCAACACACAAAACTTTCCACGGCTTGAAAGGGATTGGATACACTTTTTCTCGTGGACTGGCATACAAGTATTGCATTGACCAACATTCGAAATTACGTTTAATGTTAAAGGTAAAAAAGTGGATTATCGGATGTATTTCCGGACTAATTCACGGACCTTTACGTTCGTTCGTCGCTTGAGAATATCCAAAGTGCTCTTTAAAGGCGTCATCCACTTAAGCCTTTCGAACTTGTCTATGCTAACGAAATAAAGCTCAAAATCGTAGAGCCTGCGTTTGCGCAATGCTTTACATAGAGACTGGCATGGCACGGTCGGTTTGCAATGCGAATGACCTGCATTCATATTGTTCAGATATTATTACACTACATTACACGGCAGACGTAACATCCACTCGCTCGTAGACACACCAAAGGATATGGCAACATTGATAACTGACAGTTAGATTGGCTCGGACTGGTTTTACCGACGATTTATATCTAGAAAGTAATCAATCCGTCATAGGTATTCGCATCTTTTAATGCGATACTAAATTCAGACTAGAAACTGCCAAGTCTTTATGAGGCATGTCTCAATAAAACCAGCTGTAGTTATGTTTCGTGATATTTGCTTTCTGCGTACTTAGAGAATAGATACAACGAGGACGAATCATTTATCTGACCAGTAGGCCTACCAAGAACTTCGAACTTCGCAAATTTCAAGTATAATTTTCCCGCGAACTCCGAAGTTCGTAAATTTCGGGGTTTGTCTCTGTCACACCAACGAAGGCGTAATTAGAGTGACAGAGAAAAAACAAATCCCCGAAATTTGCGAACTTCGAAGTTCCCCGTAGTCGCCGTAGGACCGCTGGGTATTCTTTATTTAGTTTGACAGGTGTGTCACGACCATGTTCTATGTTGCGATTTTCCAAATTTAATTACTCCAAAAATGTAACATACAACCCTGTAATATTGGGGCAGCGAAGTAGTAATAGATTTCTTACAAACTTCTACACATAAGGCCGGGATCACACCTGTGGGTTCTTACATAAGTTAAAGGGACAGCGCTATATTAAGGAATGTGAGGAGAATATCACTATCTCATTTCTTTGTATAGCTCCGTCCCTACAACTTACGTAAGATTTCAGAATAATCCCGGTCTAACCCATTTCCTGCAGGTTTTCGACTAGTGACGTCACGCATCAACAGCATATTGGCACCTTGTGCCAAAATGACAAGTAGTAAGAAATTTCATATAAGTCCAATTATAGCGTCACTTTGACAAGGTACCCGAGTGGCCTGGGGTTCCAATCCAATTGGTTGGCTGTAGGTACATGTTTGAGCAGTGGGCGCACTCTGGCGCCGGCGCGCCCGGTTGCGCGCGCGCTGATTTATTAAAGGTGCGTTCAAACCAAAAGAGCATTCGCTGTTCTATCCCCCGCTCTACGAAATCAACCAATCACGTTTTGTGTAACGATCGAATTTCGTAGAGTGGGAGGTTAGAATAGCGAATGTTCGCTTGGTCTGAATGCACCTTTATACAACGGGAGTTTACATTGCATTTGGTTCTTTAAACTTAATTATTCAAATCTATTAGACCAAAGACTATTGGCAACTCTATTGTTTTCAAAGATATCGTTGAACACCTAAAACTCTCTTCAGTAACATAACTAGGTACTTGAAATAAAACTCGTATCTTAGTTCTGATTCATTACGTACTACTCGTAGGTTGACGGAGCTATAAGTAGTGACAGTTTTACGCCTCGGCCACGACATCGGTCTAACTTAGCGACCGGCTTAGCGGAAAACGTATGGTGCTCCTCTCGTACCCATATCGGCATACCGCTCCAACTCATGGATTCGCTCGCCGCTGGTCTGAATGCACCTTTATACAACGGGAGTTTACATTGCATTTGGTTCTTTAAGCTTAATTATTCAAATCTATTAGACCAAAGATTATTGGCAACTCTATTGTTTTCAAAGATATCGTTGAACACCTAAAACTCTCTTCAGTAACATCACTAGGTACTTGAAATAAAACTCGTATCTTAGTTCTGATTCATTACATACTACTCGTAGGTTGACGGAGCTATAAGTAGTGACAGTTTTACGCCTCGGCCACGACATCGGTCTAACTTAGCGACCGGCTTAGCGGAAAACGTATGGTGCTCCTCTCGTACCCATATCGGCATACCGCTCCAACTCATGGATTCGCTCGCCGCTGGTCGCCTTAGACCAATGTCGTGGCCGGACCGTTATAGTGAGTTTGGTTGCCGACAACATGGTCTTCTGAAACGATCTTACCCTACGGATTGACCTTCCTTTTTATTACCTTTTTTATTATTGTGAGCCTATAGTGTCCCACTGCTGAACAAAGGCTTCCATTATCTCCAATCTGATCTATGTCGACCTGCTTCCGGACACTCTTTCAAAAAGGAGTCCAGTATGTCTCGCCATCGCCGACGAGGTCTGCCGCGTCTCCGATTGGAGCTGTCGGGCTGCCACTATGTGGCTATCCTGGCCCACAGCTCACTCGGCATCCGACAGACATGACCAGCCCAGTCCCAGTTCAGCTTAGCCTGCTTCCACATGACCTTCCTAATGTTGTTTTAAATGTCAGAAATGCCACGACAGGGTATTTTAATGTTGTTTTATCACCTGTGTTCACTAGGAATGTAAAAGAGCGGAAATGTTGACCTACGGAACCACCTGTATAATTGTACACTAACCCGTAAACCAGTCCTGGCGGCGAAGAGAAATGTTATAAATGGCTTGTTTTGGCAAACTTTCGACACATACTATCACAGCTATCGGAACAGAGGTCAAATGCCAGCTATTACCGAGTGAAACCACCAAAATAGTGTTCGTGAACTTGCGCGTGCGATGATTCTTAGGGCTGTCACTACTTGTCACTTGTCACTGAGCGGAAACATGCGAAACATTAAGACGGCATAAACCACCTTTTTCAAGAAAAGGGGGACACATCGACCAAGTCAACAGCGATAGAAAAGGGCATCATTTCTCCAACTTATCACCCCTTCTCTCCTTAGTTCCCATATTGTTTTGATTTCGTCACATATAATCCGTATGGAAATCTACGAGTAAATATTTGTAATATAACTCATTTTTTAGCTGATTAATAATTTACCGGTTTTTAGCAATGCGTGTAATGTACACTCAACCGTCACCTTTACTTATCATTCGTTCTCTCTATTCACGTGGGTCAATAATAGAATTCGAAGTTTTGACATAGAAATCGATGACCTTTCCCGGTAGGCTACACCACTTACTATCGATCGAATTGTTGTATTTTCCATTTCACTAACTACGATTTTCGCGGTAGCCTCCTAGCGGCCCTACCTTGAACTTCAAAATCCGCAAATTTCGTTTGCCTCTCTCATTCTATGGACGCCTTCGTTGGACTAACACAGACAAATCCTCGTAATTTACGAATTTCGATTGTCGCGGTAGCCCCCAGTACACCGATTCACGATCAGCTGTCGATGCCGCTTTCACGGCTATTTTGACGGTCAGCGAGAGCGTTGTTTGGTTGCGTAACGTGTCCGACAAAAACATTGACTGGTTTTCGAGGAGCTATCGCGATTTGCCTCTCCTTCACGGCTATATGTACGACCGCGTAAAATAGAAAAACAAATGAACCAATAATAAATATAACAAAGTGTTTATTACGCTTTATGAGTTAAATCAGCGACATCGTCGTCGAGTTAGTAATTATATTATGCTCGATTTCTGAAAATGGCAAAGATAAAACATGCCCAGTTTTATTGAGATTTAACAACCGTTGTCTATACCAACTTGTTTGGTGGATACATTGTGTTCCAACCAGAGATCGTACGATTTCCAGCATTTTTGGTGTAATGTAGTTCAATTAAGGGATATGGTGTAAGTCATTTATAAGGAGATAGTGAGTTAAGGTTCGTTATTGTCTTACAACGTGATATTACTAAATAGTATACTGACCCTTGGATTCCATTAACTAAACTTCTAGGGTTTTTGGTGAAATGTAGTTGAGTTAAAGGAATCCAGGGGTCAATTTTTAGCTGTAACGTGTCATAACACGTTGTAACACAAAGATGAAGATTAACTCGCTATCTCCTTTCGAATAACTTACTTTACATCCCTTAATTGAACTACACTGCACCAAAAATGCTGGAAATCTTACGATGTCTGGTTCCAACTTCCAACAACAGCTTAATATTATTATCAAAAACATGTTACAATGCTGGCTTATTCCCACGGATATTCAAATGTGCGTTTAAAGGGATGTCCGACTGTCGGAAGTCCGGATTAAATTATGTATTTATTATTACAAATATTGTGTCTTATAATATTTGTCGGCCTCTGTAGTCTAGTTGGTAGTGACCCTGCTTACGAAGCTGGAGGGTCCGAGTTCGAATCCCGTCGATGGTATACTTGTGTATTATCACAAATATTCGCGCCTTGGTCGTGGCTGTCTATGTATTTAACTATTATATTATATCGTTGCTTCACATCATAAGCCACAATTGAGCTTACCGAGAGACTAGGTCGATTTGTTGATCGTGTTGACCGTTATCATGTTTTCATACATTTTGTATGGCAGTAAAAATGTATATAAATTTTGAAGCCAATTTTTTCTCCTATAAGAATCGAAAGAGCTTATGATTTTGAGTATAGTAATCGAGAAGAACTTTGAAAAAAATGGCTCCAAAGAGTTGCGTTTCGTTCACGGCTGAGCGTTAGCAATTGCATGTACCTAATATCAGCTGGGTCAAAATTCTTTTCGTTGTCTTAATTTGTGTCCCTAAGAACATGACGAAGTGGTTATTTTTGTATAAGATCATGTTTTGTTTTCAATTTCTGGTGTATGGATTAAAATCTAGCGTGAAAAAGAATTACAAGTGGATTTTTTTTAAATACTGAGTCGAAACAGCAACTGAAAGCGTGGCAAAGTAGTATGAAACAAGACAAGTGAAAAGAATTTTGACCCAGCAACGCATCCCAAAATACATTTGATGCAGGCTGCGTACCTTTGATCCTTACGGCATGCTCTGGGGGAGGGGTATGGGTGAAGACACGTATCTGCATGCGTACGCATTTTGTTTAATAAAATTGGCCGTTTAGTATGAAACGTGTAAGCATGCGTACGCGTGCGGAAAGCTGGACGCGGTCCCATACTAAACTGACATTTTCATCATCAGTGATAGTCCACTGCAGGACGTAGACCTCTCCTATTAACTATGCGTATAGACGCATTAGGAGGTAAATGCCCATAATCGCCACCCTGGGCAAGCGGATTGGCGATCGCAGTAATGTGTCCACTATGATGACGCTGCTGCCCATCATTAATCTTTTATCAAATAGTGGTCAGTGACACTTCAATCCCTTAGTCGACTCTTACAACACCCGCAGGAGGAGTTGGGGTGGTGACAAATGTATTCTTACTGCCGTCACCACACGGCACTACTGACATTTTATATAGACAAAATGCGTACGCATGCTGATAAATGTGTCTTCCTTCACCCTATGTCTAGTCCAGAGCACCTCTATCGGCTGATGTCGAGTGATCTAAAGGAAAGGACGTCAGAACTTCGGAAGTACGCATTAGAAAATGGCGCTCGCGCATCGCGGGACCACTTTCACTGACATTGAAACACTGCCTTACCGTGGATCTTGATTCGAGATCGAACCGGGCTTGTTTGGCCTCGGGATTGTTTTGTTTTTGTGCATTGTAAACTGAAGTCCTTAGCTCTGTAGATAGCCTGCGAAGCTAATGGTCCCGGGTTTGAATACCGATGAAGGCTCTTTGTGTATTTATCTCAAAAATAAGTTCTTCTAAAGTATCTACATATACGAGTATATATATGAAACTATTATTATGTATGTCGTAGCTCACACACGCCTTAATCGAGCTTACCGTGGGACTAGGTAGATTGACGCGGCAACTTCTGCATATTAAACATTACCTACTAACAACGTTTGCTGTTCAACTTGGCACTCGAGCACGTCATACGAAGAATATAAGGGCTAGACGGCGGAGTCATGTTGAACGGTCTACATAAAATAGTTGGGTACGCGGATGATCTCGCCTTGCTTGGCGAGAACAGGAGGTCTGTTGTGGAGAGGGCTAGAGCTAGAGCCCTTGCGGAAGAGGGCTTGCCAATCGGACTCAGAATCAGCCAGGAAAAGACTGTGTATCTGTACATGCGGAGGCACAGGAACGTCCTGGAGCCCAGAGAGGACCTAAATGTGGATGGTGTATCCTATCAAGGGGTAGAGAAGTTCAAATACCTGGGCTGCGTGGTAAATGACACAAACTGCAGGGAAGAGGAGATTGAACTTCGCATCCAGGGCGCCCTTAGATGCACAGCAGCTCTTCATAAGGTGTTAGTGTCCAAGATCATGCACCAGAGGACCAAGATTCGCATTTACAAGACTGTCATTAGACCGATCTTAATGTATGGATGCGAAGCATGGCCGCTCACCTTGAAAGAAGAGAATAAGCTCCTTGTTGCAGAGAAAAAAATCTTCCGCAAAATTCTCGGACCTACCCAGAGAGCTGACGGTAGCTGGAGAATTAGAAAAAACCAAGAGCTGGAATTTCTGAGCCCAACATCATTGGCGAGATTAAAGCTGCAAGGCTTCGCTGGCTCGGACATGTGTTTAGGATGCCAGTTGACAGGGCAGTGAAACAGGCCTTCCTAGGAAGACCCAGTGGACGCAGACCGGTTGGTAGACCAAGATACCGCTGGAAAGACGAGGTGGAGAAGGACCTAAACAGCGGAGAAAGTAAGTAAGTACTTACAACTTTTTCATGATACAAGTACTATTATATACTTAGCTAGATAAGTTCTGCAATGTATTTGTATGTATTTTTTGTTTCATGTATGGCTATTTGGTGCAGAACTTATCTAGTGACCTATGTATTAATCCAGAAAAGGTGTAGATGCTCATGCATTATATTAGTTTTGACAGGCTTACTGATAAGATTTATCCAATAAGGAACACATTAAATATTCCAGTTACTAATGATAGTAATGATCTAGATTTACGCAATTGGATTTTTCAACTACCGTTAAAGCAATCGATCGTTTATGACGATCCGTTATCGATTTCAAATTAACGATCCCCACTGAACCGTTAACAGCCGATAAGATTACTGAATCGTAAAACTTTATCCATTTTCGCGGATATCAAGCTAAATTCATTTTCATTCTGTCTATTAAAACAACTAGTTATAATTGACCATAGTTTTGTAGAAAGCGACCAAATACATTTTTTTGTCGATCTGACGTATTAAGTTTGTCACATTTACATCTCTAACTCAACACTAAGTAATGACATTTTACAATATTTTAATACCCTGTTCGTTAATTATTCGTAATTACAGATCATGGAATGCCGCTTATAACGCTGACACTTGAACTGCGGACGATGTCTAGGTAAATAAATGCGCAATTAAATATTATTGCTGTACATATCACGAGTCAAGAAACTTACTGTTAACTGTATCTTTAATAATAATAATAAATATCATGGTTGCCCCATTCCATTACGCAAATCACGATCTCACGGTAAGCTCGTAGTAGGGTGTGCTCCAGCAGTGTTATTCACTAAGGAAACCGCCTTGCTGTCAGCGCTGTGTCAGCGCTGCGGCAGCGTCGAGCCTAAAAATGGTATTCACTAATGTACTTTAACCGACACTAATAGTGCTCGGCGACGAATGCGGCGTGAGCTGGAACTACACTGCGTCGAGAGTTTGACGTTTAATGTACGAACTTCGTATTCTCTAGCGAAAAACAGCGACGAACTCGCCCACAACCTCGCTCACAGCCTCGATTCCTAATGGCAAATAAAACAGCTAGGATTTTAGATAATTTTCCGATAATTATAAATTCATCTAATGCTTTTTTGACGTAAAAAAAAAGCCCAGAGCCAAAATACTTCTTCGGCGCTAAATGTACGATTGCTGGTAAAGGAATGTACTTTCTGCTTAATAGAAAAAATATAATACACACTTATCTATAAAGATACGTCTACTGCTAATGCACGCAATCTTAAGAGGCAGAAATTAAGCCCAAAATCTATATCTTCCTATGCTATTGTAATATTTTCATATTTTAGCTACAATTATGTTCAAAACTGCATTTACATAGGTATCCAAGATATACATAATTCGAAAATGTCTACCTATTTTCTTTCAAAAAAAATCATGATAGAACGGATAGAACGGAGGCCAGACAAACAAATTATTTTTGCATAAAATATGCATTATTTTCGGTCAACCACTTTGAAACGACTATACTCTATCTATACTTATATTATGAGTACTATGACACATGATATGACATCAATGTCATATAGTAAAATTATAACTAACATACTGTATTTTGTTTAAATTTAGATGAGAACCTGACCCTTTTCCGTGGCAAGTAGCGTAACAAAACGTATTGTCTCTTAACCTTGCGACTCATTCTAAGATCATATGTACGATTATTTATGTATTTTAATTATCTTTTTAAAATTCTGAAGGTAAAACGTGAGCGTGACTTTAGCTATCTCTTATGTAGCATATAAATAAGTATCTTTCAAAATGCAACCTAAATCAAATGTTCTTACGGTATACTTTTCTTGGATAGTAACCTCTTTATACGAAACTCGGCTACAGTATGACATAATAAGAGCGTCAACCGTGACGTCGAAAATCGTAAATTGGAAGCAACTTTCTGTCTCTGTCACTGCAATTACGTCTCAATCGGAAAGACAGAGACAGTTTCTTCGATCTTCGATATCTGTGGTAGTTGTTTATCTGTATGCTGATAAGGCCATGTACACACAGGTCGTGGAGATCTTCCTGCTACAACCAGTTTTGCAACGGTTGCGAACACAATGACTTTTGAAAACAATGTTTTCGAGAGAAAGTGATTTTCGCAAGGCGTATTAGCATTTTCGTGTTTTTCTGACACAGTAACATAGTGATTTTACAGGTTTTTGTTTATTTCCGTATTGATATGCTAACGAGTTTGTCATTTTAATTGCTACGTTTGACTTATATGCGCGAGCGACTTAGAAATGTTCCATACAAAAGATCACTTTAAGAATGTAATATAAAGCAAGATGATGCAACACTTTATGAAATAAGAAAAAAAACAATATACTTAATTCTTTTGAAATACTTTCTTAAAGTTGAATCTAGCCTAAATAGTTTTAGCATCTAAGTATTCGTAATTGCGAAACATTATCAACACATTGCAACACAAAAGGACCAACTAATATGTACTCAATTATAAACCCTAATCCTTTATTCTAAAATACATTTTCGTTTGAAATTATAAATATCAATTAACCCCATAGTTAATTTGTCAGTTGATTAATTTGATTACAACCGAGACGATTAACGTCGACCTGATAGTTTAAATCGACTGGTAATTAAACTAGCGTTCCCGAGAAGGGACCTTGGGGTATTATAGAATAGAATAATGATTTATTTGTAAGTTTCATATGAAATAACTAAACAAAAAAAAACACATACTATACTAACAAAACAGAAACAAACAATGCCATGAAATGGTCTCAAATCAGCGTTATGCTGGCTCACGTCAGCGCTGATCTTCCGATGAGATGAGACCATTAGGTGAAAAAAAAACATGAAGGGTAAACGAACACATAGAATTTCCGAATTAAACAAAGCATACATTTTAAAAATAGAAGCAACATAAAAACATTAAAAGAAATATAATAAAAATTAAATAATCGTAGACAAAAAACTACCAGTGAAATTATAAAGCTACTGAGTGCGTAGCCAAAATGCCAATGCTCGCTAAGGCTCAGTGGCGTATCATAGTTTTTTCTCTGTCACTCTTTCATATTAGTAAGTAGTAAGAACAAGAAGTTTCATAGTAGTAAGACAGTTGCATTTGCGACTGAGCGTTAGCGATTGGCAACTTGTCTCGCACCCTGTTAAGCCCTATTTAGACGGTGTCACAATTTTCGTCATCAATAAAATACAGCGGTATAATGAAAATCGCCCGCCATTTCTAGTCTCGTCTAAATAGGGCTCCACATTTGGTGGCGGATTAAGCAGTAGCAAGTTTCCCACAATGAGGAACAATAGTGTTATTTTTACGCGCCTTTCTATGAACATGCTTGCGAGTGACGCGTGTGACAAGCGGACATCTGGAGCAAAATATTCAAAACATAAATGTGGTACAAAGCATAAGGTCCCACTTTATCGGTCCATCCTTGGTACCATTGTTTGTACGGATATTCTGCAAGATCCGGGATCTCAGTCGCTTTTCTCAGTGCAGTGAATGATACAAATTATATGAATTCGGGTCACTGTGCCTCCGATTCGGTGTAACGTTGATTAAGCTGCGTACGCGCCGATCAGGTGTGCCAACGCATGGTGGGCGTATGTGTAGCACTTAATTAAATGACGAAATGTAACATTGTACCAGTTAATTGACCATAAACCTTATTGCAATGAGATAAGCTGCATTTATGGTCAGTTAAGCGTGTTGCTCTTAGTATGAACGACTGAAACGTGGGTTCGAGTTATTTACAAGTATCAAGATGTCTCTAATCCTATAATAATGAAACAAGTGACATGTTAAATTGTACTGTGATTGCACTAATGCCTTTATAGACCAGATGGGAATACCAAATTTAGGATGAAGATGAAATAAGGATTGAAATTAAGAGGAAAGCCACTTACGCTATGCCTTGTGCAAGAATTCACGTGGACGAGATAGCACGAAACTAATTCTGTTCATATTTACCTGAAACAATATCAATACATCATTAATATTAGTTATTCAATAATAACAAAAATGGCCCGCATAAATTGCGATACAAGAAAAGAATGAAAGAATTTAAGTATATCCTTATTCAACAGGATACTTCGATCAGGGTACCACAGACTGGACGAAATTCAGCACGTAGGTACACTGATGGTTCAGTGGTTGAACTACGATTTTTTGTCAATGTAGAATGCAGCCAAACTCAGATTCAAAGGTTTAATCATGGTAAACACACAATTATCTAGATAATTTTTAAAATGAGATAAAAAAAGTGTCTCAATATGTTACAGCTCAAGTCAGATTGACAAAAAACAAAGAACGTTGGTCGTTTTCTGTAAAACTATGGTCAAACATTCTAAGTAGTTAATAGAACATATTGAGGAAACCAAACGTACCATAGCGGAAAGGGTCAAGGAACATATCACGGCTGTTAAAAAGCGTCAAACGAATAAGTCTGCTGTGGCCGAGCATTTGTTGGAGTCCGGACCTAACCACTGGATTGAGCTCCATACCCCGAAAGTCCTCTCAACCGAGCGTATACATCATAGCCGAAAAGTACGTGAAGCTATTGAAATTAAGAAACATCGGAATTTTAATCAAAATGAGGGGTAAGGAATCTCATCCGCGTGGAATCCCGTGATTTACTAATGTAAGCGTGGTGAAACATCCATTTTAAAGCCATTGGATGTTGTGAGTGTTGTGTGTAGGCCTAGTGACAACCCTAGCCTAGAAGTGAATAATCAAGATCAAGTGCGGGTAGTTCGAAAAACCCGCGCAGCTCGAAGGTGTTGATACATTCTCTCGCCAGTCTGCCTGCGACCACGGGTGTAACGTCATGCCCGAAACGTCAGGATATAATTAAACGTAAGTTTACGCGATTAAGACCCGTTTGTCTTTAAAATATGAGTGACAATCGTGAAAGTTTAAATCAATATATAGAACATATTGATTTGTGGCCTGTAAACAAATAATAGAAGTCATGATTTGCGGGTATCAATTGTCCCGCTGACCCGCCAATCACGGCCCTCGAGGCTAATAAATACAATTAGTTCGAACAGATGCATACAAATAGTAGGCCAATTGTTTTGTTGAGCTTTCCATTTTAGATTTGTGAGTGGTCGTTGGATTGGCCGGAATTTGAGTTCAAACTTCTAGTCTCTTTTAAAATGCGCTTTTTTATAATTCAACTGCATCCCTTAACAACCGATAATGGAATATATATTATTAAATACGGCAGTAAATAAAAAAGATGTAGGCTTGACGATGGCAATTTGAATTGGCGGCCTTTTTCTATTCACAAGCTGGCCAGTTTATGGAAAAAGCAGTGCTCCAGAAAACAATTACTTCCTTGTCCATGATGGTGTATCTATTTTAAATACATTTTTAAGAATCATATATGTTGTAATTAGACATAAAGAGATGAACTAATTCAAACTCATATTTCTGATTCGTAATAAAATTTCGATTGCAAATTGCTATGCAAATAGTGAATGATAAGAGCAGTATTTTATTCTAAGTATTAAATATGCCTCTGTTTTTAGTTCCGCTTCTGAGTGTTGCCAATACTAACACACGTTCAATAGCTGCCAAGGCAGTAATTAGTATTGCCAGTGTCAATTTATAAATGTATCAAATCGATCACATGTAAATTACTGTCATGTGACGCTAAATTTCCTCCGAAGGCCTTGTTACAAAAGAATCGAAAACGCCTTTTAATCAGAGTGATGGCCAGTCACAATAGACGCAGTAATTATAATTCATCACCGGCATTACGCCATGAATCGATTGACAGCCAAGTAGGCCGAGTCGATACCGATTTGATTCGGTACAATATCGATGCTTGTGCAACTACGGTCAAGGACTGACAGACTTGATTATTCCATTGTTACAATCGACTCCGCTACCGATCCGGTGTAAAGTTCAAGGCTATCTAAGTATGAAATTTTTATTTTATCTGTTAAATTGAAAACTTATATCAACCTACTCCCATTGATTGTGATATTATTTAAGTATTTTATTTGGGACACAAACAACTATAAAACAATCTAAAACAGCTGCAATACTATACAAAAAGTGATAGTTAAATTCTCGTTTTCGTAAGCTTCTTTCTCTCCGGCACACTTTTAAAGAAATTTAAAATTGCCAATAAGATTTAGATAACATATTTTTCTTTATTTATATACTATATTAAAATAGGCTGAGCTATTTGATAGTTGCGGTATTTTTCAGTGACTGAACACTAGTTTGCAAGACTAAGACTTATTTTATTTGAGTCGATTTGATGAAAAAAAAATCCTATAATATATTGATCATTCGTTCGGCTTGCGCTGACAGCTGAAGAACGAATGAATGAATGATGGATTGACCGCGTGAATATGTGCGCTTTAATGAAAAACATATACTTATAAGAAATCGTCTCATTCCTCGTGTACGCTTTTGGATTAGTAATGCTTATTGAATTTAGTTTGACAGGGGAATGTGAAAAATGATTCAATACATTGTATCTGCTTTATATTTTTCTACGATGTTTTTGTATAGTGTCAATTTGAGTCACCAATATTTGTAAATATAATTCATTTCAAAACTACTAATATTTAAATAATTACAGCTACAGCTTCACAGGCAGACAGATTCGACAGTATTGTCTCATACAAATGCCACATTCGCACACGATAGAAACTCGAGCAATCGATACTCTTATCGATTCCATTAATCTCGGCGTTTACAAACGCTGCCATATCAAAACCGCAGTTTCGACACTGCAGTTTCGTATCGATTTAATTGGGACAATACAGATTTAATTATATTGCACGGAGACGTTCATTTGTTATATTAAAATAGATTAAAATGTTTCAATTAGGTTAATTGCTGGCAACTTAGGTGTAATCGATCGATCAATGTGTCTTAAGAAATCTAATGCAATATCGATATTATGTTCGTGCGGTGCGACGTGATAATTATTATCATCATCATGATATCAGCCGAAAGACATCCACTGCTGAAGCTGAACATAGGCTTCCCCCAAAGATTACCACAATCCACTCCTGTAATTATTATGCATACTTCATATTCTATTTGCCGTATTAGTCGCATATAATTCGCCTTTTTTAGTAATCAACCGACTTCA
Source organism: Thaumatotibia leucotreta (assembly GCA_025490895.1). Classification (NCBI taxonomy): domain Eukaryota; kingdom Metazoa; phylum Arthropoda; class Insecta; order Lepidoptera; family Tortricidae; genus Thaumatotibia; species Thaumatotibia leucotreta. The sequence goes on along the minus strand of JALPQI010001342.1, from coordinate 113,119 downwards.
GAAAGTGGAGGAGGTTCTCAATTCGACTGTATAAAAAGATAAAAGATAAGATAAAAATGTGTTTATTGCACAGATACATAAAGACAAATGTTATTTACTTATACAAATGTTGCTGTACATAAGTAAGTGCATAGAAAGTGAGAAGCCGAAGTGCCAGGAGTCCTCGCACTAGGCTAGGCCTATATCGCGGGAGATCAGGTAAGCATTTTTATGCCACAGAGGAAGACAATAGGAAAAAAAATCATAAGGCTAACTTAAAATTACAGATACAAGTTACTAACTTTCATCTAATGCAACAATTAAAAATTAACGTGTTCATTACACAATTCTTTGAAGTAATGTCTCAGTATAAAGGTAATTTAGTGATAATAACCACTCATAAAATAACCTTTATGTATGTTTATTGTTACCTCAGAACTTTCGACTGGGTGAACCGATGTCGATGATTTTTTTTTAATTTGAAAGCTGATGCTTCCCTGCTGATGGTTGGTGTTTTTAATTTAGTCCTGTTCTGACAATGCCATCTATGAGAAAACCATATATATTATGTCTTAAATTGCACGACAAATGGATGAATAACTCAATATCACTTCAACCGATTCCGATAATTCTTTTTTTAACCGAATTCAAACCAAATCGAGATAGTCCCGTTGGCACCACATCAGGGTCTGATGATGGGATCTTGGAGAAATCAGATGAAGTTGATTTTTTTAATTTGTTGATTGATTATATAGTTAGTAAAAGATGAGAAGTATATCTCGAATCTATTGAAGGGATATAAACGACATCATTTGACAGAACGAACATGTTTCATGTTGTGATGTTAACATGGACCTTTGAGCTGGATGGCTTTTACTGCAAAATTCATTTACAAAGTCTGTACTTTCTATATCTATTACCGCGAACTTCAAAATTCGTAAAACTTCAGAACCGTTTTTGAAAAGCATTTTTATATAGCGTGCGAGTTCCATGTTTTATTTGTACCAAGGGGGTTACCACGTACTAAAGCGATTCAGTTTAGGTCCAGGGACAGTGATAAACGACTGGTATAGCCTTGTCCCTTTCTCTCGACCTAAAATGAACCGCATTAGTACGTCATGGTAACCCTCCTGGTATTTTTATTGCTTGCTATTGTGCAATAGATTTCCGCTACCAAATCGACGTCTGATGGTCATACGAGTAGCGATACCTTTTCTATTTATACTTGGGTCACGGTGCTAATGTGCACTTAACAAAAGATCTCGTTTAATCGATCACAAAGCACCCACGCCCTTTCGAAAGCGACCTTGGGAACTATCACATCAGGATCGGTTGCTCAATTATTTGGAGCGGTCGTGCGCCCGGGCAGGATATCGTGACGATACCGCCCTTGCTCTATCGTTAAGTAGAGATGCATTTCGCAACTTTTAATTAGTAGGAGTAATTAAGATTAACTAGAACGACAGATCGATTTTTGATCGATATTTAAGTACCTGAGTTGAGGTACATAAGTAGTTATATTTGATGACTTACTTTATTTGTTTAGATGTAATATGCTTACGGAGAAACACAATACAATAAATATAGTACTCGTCTGGTAAAGAAAAAACAAAATACAGGAAACGTTTTCAATCGAGGCAAACAACAGGCGATCTTATCACTAAAGAGCAATCTCTTCCAGATACCCTTAGAATAGCGGAAAACTGATCAAATATATCTATGAGTTAATAAACCCACCCTAAATACCCAAAGGTCTGGCCAACGACATTGGTCTAAGGCGACCGGCGGGGCGGAAAACCGTAAGTTCGAGAGGAAATTCGAATACTTCCAAGGCATGACGTCTCACTGCAACTTATGGATCCGCTCGCCGCCGTCGCTGGTCGCTCAAAGTCGTGGCCAGGCCGTTAGGAGCATCACTGATTCACAGCTTATATATGTGAATCTATGATCAAAACGACATCAGAACCATAAAAACTGAACTTCCTCAAACAACTAATCCACATATTCCCTTTCGCAGCGACCCCACTTATTAGGAGAACTAGGGCGATGCGCCCGCGTCGCATTAATTGCAGAGATAACGAGGATCCCTGCAACGGCTGCAGTAACCGTACCATGAGTTTTCAAGTATCGGTTACGTTACTTTTTACTCCATACGTAAAGCATTCTATCGCGCTCGCTCTTATTTGGTTCCATACACACGTCCGGTAATTAGAGATTTTTTCCCCCCCCGAGTACATTTTTTTTTTGAGGAATTTTTACTCCGTCATAGGCTTAGCACAGGATTAGTGCGACAATATGTCGCCGCGAGATAGACTATCCATCTTTTATTCAAATAGTTAGTAAAATATGGAAAATCTCGGTTACGAAAGAGAACTTCTTAAGCCCGCAATTTTGTGAAAACCGTGTTTGTGCGGGACATCGGTGGACTTTTTCGTGGAATGCATAATTTATGGGAGCAACCTCGGAGGCCTGCTCTGACGTATCGAGTAAAACCTAACGTAAACGATACTTGCTGACTCATGGTACGGCTGCAGGTCACGATCGCTAGTAGACAGAACGAAGATGCTCCAGCTTGGATAACCCAGTTGTGATGTTAACATGGATCTTTGTGCTGGATGGCTATTACTAGAAAATTCATGTACAAAGTACAGATCTACAGATCTACTACCGTCATTTCGAAGTTTTGTCTGTGGCACTTCAACCAAAGAGGTCATTAGAGTGACAGAGGCAAATCCACGAAATTTGCACATTTAGAAGTTAGCAATAGGGCCACCATAAAAAGTTGTACCTTTAAATTTTTTTGCCTTATTACAATGAAGTAATATGAAAATGTGGATGATGGGATACACCTCTTTGTGGTCGACTGTACAATTGCTGTACGTAAAAGGCAGCAAACATGAACAAGATCAACTTCGAAATTGGACATCTTGGAGTCTGTTGGAGTTTGATTATTTAAATCTCCAATTGAGCTTTACCTGCAACTTCGAGTCCTGTTTTTGTACTAGTAGCTGCACCATGAAAGAATTCATTCAAGTTTAGTACATTAGCACTATTAGCAGTTTCTACATCACAAGATTGCCCGATTCTCCGTCTGCATTTGAGAACTTTCATTATTCCGCAACCAACCGAACGGGATATCGCTACTCTCAAAGAAATAATCCCCCATAACTTATCCGCTGTCGATGGCACGCGTTTCGGCGCACCGTTATCGCGTCTGACCATGTGTGAGCCTTATGGCAACGAGATAAGGTGTAGATCAGGTCAGGGATGCCAATAACCGCTCTTACGGTACCGCGACACATGCGTCTGAGCGTCTGCGACACAGTTTCCGAGCGGTTTTGTTTCTAGCCAGTCTTGGCCTGGAATGTACCTTTAGTAATGAAGTGTGTTAGTATCCTGGAGTCTATTATGTTGGCTTAAAGCTCGCGTATATTAGAACCATGAACTGTGGATTGAAATGGCTTCGAATCTTCGATTTGCGGGTGATTTTGGGAAAATTCACCATCTCACGAAAATTGGTCAACAGCATTTGACTTTCAGACGATAAGAAAGTGTAATTTTAAAATTGGATCTTTTCCCTATACAAGCTGCAAGTCGTTTTGTTACAGTTTTTTAACTTATCTGTATTTGTTCCGTTATAGAATGGGAATGGGAGAGAATGCAGATAAAGTAATGGCTAGGAACAGCAATGGAATTTTAAAAGCATAATAGCATCTCCGATTCCCATTGTAGCTCTCAAGAATTATGATCGATCAGTTGCTGATTGCTGTTTTAGAGATCATCAATGGAGTCCCACGTCACTCGTCACATCGTTGTGCTAATTCAACATTGACATATCTTGGGTAATGTTTAAAAGCTATTCTCATACGTAACACAACGGATTAGGGTGGCTTATCGGTGTATAATCTTTTCAAGGTATGACATTGTTGAAGTGTGAGAGAGTGATGTAATTGCGATGACGTTTCCTCTCTTCCCATGTTTTTGCGGGTTGCAAATATGCGTTAATGTCTCGTTAACCTTTGTGAAGAGATGCGGCGCCATTGCGTTATGAGGAAGTGTTGTTTCCTATGTCCTTTGCGCTTTTTGTCGGGTATTCTTTAAAGAAAAATGCGAAGAGCAACAATGAGGCTTTGGAGCAAATTGTCATCCACAAATTTTTATTTCGGCAACCTAATCTAAATTATTGCAAGCCCTTGACCAGGATTTAAGATTCATAGCACTCACACAAGAAACTATTCGTATAATATCTTGATTGTTAACAGGCAAACGCGTATAAATATCCAATCTGGTCTGATATTAGGTTTGCCCTACTTACAAAACTATGAGTTACATGGGCGGATATATACATATCCGATATTAATTGATACCGCAAAAATACGATTAATTAATATTGGCAACAGACGCACCACCGCCATATTAGGAGCGAGCTAATACAGTTATCAATGGTGCGTTCAGGAAGTGACTCAGCCGCAGCATTAACGTAGGCTTTACTTTGCTTGCAATTTAAAACAAAAGCAATATTCATCATCCTTTTGGAAAGACCAGTGTAACCACAATGGCCTAGGAAGTTTAAAGCTAAGTGTAATTTAAATGTCCGTCAAAATGCAAATTTTCAACGAAGTGCCACTAGATAGATATAAAGGATCTATATGTCCAAAAAATCAAAGTAAAAGACCTATAAACACCAAAAAAGCACTAACCCTGCAGAGTAATCTGGGTGTCTATATATATAGGGAGTTTACATGAAAAGATTACCAAACTTAAGAAACTATCCTTCACAGAGAAAGGATCATCATGAATAAATAAGAAAACCTCATTACCACCGTAGTTAAATCAATTAAAATAACATTCAACTATCTATACAAAATGAAAGCAACCCACAAATGTATCGTAATGTGAGATAAATTGAATGCTAACCATGCAGAGTAACGGGATGCGGCGGGAGGAAACAACGCCATTATGTCAAGCTAACGAGTTAAACTTCTAGAAGATGAAAGGATTAACTCACATGAAGATTATTCAAAAGAACTAACCATTAGAAAGTCTTATCACCTTGGAATAAGGTTCACCAGCGTTCGGTAAATATTGTCATCAACGTACACAGTTTCGCCTTTTGAAACGGACACTGTAAGCGTCACAGTAACAGCTACTTTACTGTATAAAAAGATTCATGTAAATACGCTTTTGCGTCCGGTATGTTTTTATTACGATAACAATCTTAACTAAATAATCCAAATCGAATTGATGGGACCACCCTTGTGGTACCTGAGCTATATAAAATGAAACGTACAGAAGTAAAAAAGGGTTTATCAAAACTACACATGACCTTCACGGCGAGAGCCGGTGCCTTATGGGTACACCAAAATAGATGAATAAAGAATTTATATGTTTTCTTCTGCAGTTTAGAAAAAAACAAGTATCTTTGGCAATCATTCTAGCACAGGTTCATGCATAAGGCTTGCTAGCAAAGTAGTGGAAGTATCTTTCTAGCTGTTTTTTATATTTATAAACATTACGCCTTCTCTGCAAGACCGATTGATTTATTGCTTCCAAAATTGTAGGCAAAACCTCAATCTTTTATTACTTGATTTCATCTACATTGATAATCACAACATCATCATCGAAGGTAGACATGTAATTGATGAAAGGGAATGTTAAAATAGCTAAATCAAAAGAGAACGAGGGATTAAATACATCTCCGCGTCCATCTGCTGTGCATTTTCCTACTCTTGGACTTTGGGAGTCTGCAACTCTTATTGAATTATATCCGAGTATTCCCAAATCATTATCTTTGCACTTCTCTAAGCAAAACGTCTAAATATGCAAACAAAGACTCGCGTAAATCCCGCAAACAACTGCACACTTCACCACCGCAAAATAGGTCGTCGGTCCTCCCAGCTCCGATCCAAAAGTCATAACTTGTTTAAAAAAGCTTATACGTTTACGACTATTTTCTTCTGCGCAGACGCAAGCCTCGCCTAGCATGCGCCCACTATGGGCACGCGTTAACGGTGCATCATTTCATCTCATTTCACCAACTCGTGGGAACTGTCAACGAAACACCAACCTTTCCCTAAAAGGACATAAGTACTTAGAATTTCAACTGACGATGACGTTGTTTTAAAACGGCTTAAGTGTTCAAATTTTGAATTTCGTAAAGACGTTTCGCTTGGAGGCTGTCAGCTTAACTCCGGGCATTCACGCTGACAAAGCGTGATATTGAAACAGTTTGTGTGTTTTGAATGGTTAATCCGCTATAAATCAATGTTTAGCCGTTTTGGTGTGACTAGATTTATGCTTTCATTTGAAAATGAAATGTCAATGCAATAGGAACTGTTGCGACAACTTGTAAAGGAAAATTAATCGTCATCCTGATCTTAGCATCACTTTTCTGTATAGTCAGAATTCAAAATGACGATGTCAATTTTTCTATCTAAGAACATCATTAAAAGCTAATCGGTTCAACCTGGAAATCCAAATATGTACTTTGATATCTTCCGTAATATGAAAGCTACAACAAATTTAACACGTATTTTACGTAACTGTTCATTTAGTTGACTATAAATCTAAAGATCACATCAGCACATTCACTAATGGGACACATGAGCCTATTTTTTATTGCTGATGTAACAGAACTAAAACACTGAAGTCAACGACCTGTGAGATAATTGTTTGACTTTAAAATGGGTACGAGACATTTCCAACGACGCGACTGACTCATCTAGTGACATTTCAGTCAAAACTCATTAGTGGAAGCAGGCCTATATTAAAAACGAGTCTGTTTAATTATACTATATTAAAACAAATTATGTAAACTATATAGAACTATTATAAATAGGTATGATAATTTAAGTGCATCTCGTTAATTATTTCTCTATAAAACTGCAAAATCAAAGTAAGTTTACCAGCCATGCTTGCGTTTATAGCAAGGAAGGGACAATTAAAACAATAATTACCCAGTACATTCAACATAGGAATGACATTAATACGATAAGTTGCGCGCAAACCGCAGACAAGATCCAAGTTTTCCTGATCCTCTTGAAGACAGAAATAGAACTAATTGCCGTCCCCTAACCTGATCTATAATGGTGGTACATAATTGTGCTTAGAACGATATAAAAACCCCCTCAATTTGTTGCCAACAACATACCATTAAGGCGAGTTTTTGCTACGAATTTCTCTCGACGGACGGAAACCTGCTCTTTGGATCAAGGAATGTTGGGTAGGGTACCTCAAAAATGTACCGGATTAGGTATGGTGTAGTCGATCAATAAATCACCTTCATTTTATTAACCAACTCTTTGGATATTTTCCCAAATACGAGTACGTTTCTAGAAATCATATTAATTTCTTGACAATGATTGTAAACATATTCATTTCCATATTTTTCCAGATGTTCTGCGACCTTCATTAAGTTTATAATTTTTTATATATGTACATACTTTGAATTTTTGCGTGACTGACACGAACTCCTTCGACAAGTCCAAGACTTCTAAGATGAGAAGGAACTGGCAATGAGTACCGGTGTCCGGTTTACGGCATTCAATCATAGGGTACAACTTAGCAATAAACTTTTAAACGCGGATGAATTAAATTTAATAGCACATCTTCGACAGATTGAGCTTGTTTATGGTCGCCGCCGCCGAGTCGCAGGCGCACCGGAATGGAAACCCCTCGCTACGCTCAAGGGATGAGTAATAACACAAATTTAATGCAAATTACAACAACCGCCCATGTTTTTGGATATTTTATTAATGGATGTATTATTAAGAATCAATTTACCTTTCATAAAGCGTTTAAACGTCTCGTATTGTTACCGTATACGTGAAAATAAACTGTACTTTAATTCTTCCGGACAAATTAATTCAGCATGTGATTAATTGTGTCGAGATAACGCCAGACAACATTTTATGTTAAACTATTTAACTGAGTATGGGAATAAAATTGTAATGAGGTAAGCGGCGAGATGAATCAGGGTTTTAACAACGTGAGCGTCCAAATATAGTAACAAACGTTCGTCGCGGTTAACGATGTAGCAGGATAATGTAATAATTATGAAGAAACCCAACACGAGACAGTAACAAGGCCCGGTAACAATAATAACACCATCAAAATAGGAGAAGCATGCTCGTCAAGTGCCAATGAACACCTGACGAACCTAACGGAGTCCTAACGTCCAGGGGTGCTGGCCTCTTCTCACGTATCTCATCAAAACAATAGAAGGCTCTAAGGAAATTGGCAGGCGTTTATCTCAAGTATACTTTGAATAAAGGTCGGGGGTCGAGAGCAGCGGCTAGTGTTCGACTGTTGCGACCGGTAGGAAGTGTGTCAGCTAACTGTTCGAGCAAACATTGGCAGAGACCGTCAAATTAGAGGCTAGCGAGTCACGGCTGATAGCCCTGATAACCCGCGACCCGCGACCTCGGGTTTTTGTATCGAGAAACACGATGGTACCGATTGGGACACCTACGCGAGTTCGACAGTTCTCTCGCGCTAAATATTTTCTCTTAGACACGTCGTAATGACAATAGGAATTCTAAGCATGGCGGATTGAACATGCCTTTGCCCGTTATACTAATTGAACGAAGCGATGCGATTTGTGCAGATTTACGATACGACAGAACATGGGGCAGTGACAGTTGCCTTTGATACCATCTGCGTTTTAAAGTTGGACACTCGTGTTATTCAGATAGGACAAGAGATGAGATAAATATTTTATAGCGTCTAAAGATTCACTAAATAAGAACCGATGTCTTACAGCTAAATACTTATGTTTGATACTACAGTTTTTTTGTTCATCATACGTCTTCAAAATCTCAGCATCCCAAAATGTACAGTGATGATACCCTGTCGCTATCAATTAGGGAGAATCGAGACGTGCGAGATTTTTTAGAAAGAACTTATTTTAGAAACAAAAAGGTATCAAAGGGTTTCCGTGGGTGACGTGTGATACATCCGAGGGTAAGGGTGAAGACACATATGGGCATTTTCACTTCTAGGGACACCCAATTAGCTTAATTACATTGCTTACATGCGTACGCATTTTGTCTATAGCAAATGGCCGTTTAATATGAGACCGCATCTAGCTTTCCGCGCGCGTATATGCATGTTGACGGGTTTCATACTAGACGGCCAATATCAACAGACAAAATGCGTATACGCATACTGATAAATGTGTCTTCACCCGTAACGTTATTCTTCGAATAAAAATTTGGTGACATCGAGCCTTAATGAACCTTCTTGCAGTTTTCCAACAGTTTAAACTTTTGACAGCCAAGAGTGGCATGTATCATGTATCTCTGCGTCCGTGAACTCTGCAATTCCGAACTGCACTTGCACATAAATTAATTAATCTAATAAACCCCAAGAGGAAGCGGTAGCTATAAATAAGCGGCGTGTTCTACATGCCATTTATCATAATAGTCATAATAGTCGGCGACGATTCATCTCGAAGCAGGTGGGAGGCTGCGCCGATATTAATTGATCTGCTGTTTCCAGCCTACTTATGTAGATCACTTGTATTGTTGTCTTCCGCAATGTTCAATGTGATGAAACATCAAACCTGGTTAAGATTAAGATTAATACGGCAGGTTGCTTTACTTGGATCTGAGTGACAAGGTGACAAGCGACAAAATTATTTCTGAGCTGTTTAGTAAAAGCCGTAAGGGCGTTTAGACATTTAATTATAATTTACTAGCGACCCGCCCCGGCTTGGCATGGGTACTATACCTACATAAAAACCTTCCTCTTGAATTACTCTACCTATTAAAAAAATCTCATCAAAATCCGTTGCGTAGTTTTAAAGATTTAAGCGTTCAAAGGGACATAGGGACAGAAAAAGTGACTTTATTTCATACTAGGTTATAATTTATATAAAGGTAAAAGTCAACTTCGTCATCATGGTAACATAAATATAAAAGCAAACTTAAAAAAAAAATGGGAAGTTGCCGTTGTTATTAAAACGCCCACGATTGTATGTTATCATATCGTATTTTTATATGACTCCTTATAGGATGTAAAATTCATGTTTTTTCCTTACAATTTTTTCGCTTATGCCTTTCTTCTGTTTTTCTTCGCTAACCTAACGTTGTCTGAAATATATCGCATTGTTATATTATAAGACCGCCTTTGCTTTAAGAAGTAAGATCCAAATTACATATGCCAAATAAAATCTGTGTATTTTAAATACCTTTGCCCCAAAAAGGTACCTATTGGTTATATTTTCCTACTGGGTTCTCCGAAGCATGAGCTGTACTCGTTTCCTTCCGGGACTCCTTCCGTATGTTTGCTCGTCCTCATTTATTAATAATTTTATAAATATGTACTACCTACATGTAGAAAATGGAAAAAGACAAATGGTTTGTGATCGGTTTAGTGAAAACTTTGTAACTTACCATATGGTTGCTTAGACACGTCATTCGTATAAAAGTATAATCCAATTCAATCTATAAATGTAGTCCTAGTCAGGCCTACTACGGCGAAAATCGAAAATAGTAAATTTCAAGGATTTTTATATCACTCAAACGAAGGCGTCATTAGATTGAGAGAGACAAATCCGCGAAATTTACGAATTTCGATGTTCGCGGTAGGGCCGCAGCCACAAAGTGGGAGGTTTTTGCAAGAAACGCTCACATTTGTACAGTCGTCATCAGTTATATCGTAATGTCCGAAGCGTTCAAAAATATCTTAATTATCTCAACACGCCTTCATCTTTATGGCAATAAAGGCGTGTTCAGATATTTTTGAACGCTCCTGGCGCTACGATATATCTGATGTTATATCTTAAACAGTCGTATATATCTGTTGTACGATTTATACGACTGTTTAAGCCAATGCCATCCTTATTGGTTTTATTGAAACGCTCGCATTTGTATTCTCAGTAGGTAAGCTTATACAATCAGAGAATACTTTTTGTCATTTATTGTGTAGTTTTTACAACCTGTTTATAAATTGTAAGTTGTATTCGAATAAAAGCACCGCCATCAAGATACCTCCCGATCAGATATCCATAATTTGTCTAAAGCCGGTGCTAGACATGCCGATCTTATCTTATCTTATCTCAAGGTCCATGCACAAAGGGGCGGAAGGCAAATCTTAAAAATAACGTTCTATAAATGGTGAAAAACGATTTAGTTCACAAAAGAACATTTTGCGGCGACAAAGTAGCACTATTGAGACATGGATTGCCTCCTACAGATGCTGTATTTTTATGATAACTCATATTTATACTCATATTATTGGTTTTGTATTTTCTCTCTCTTGATAATGTCAGACGATTCGAAAATGCTTATATATTAATAAGCTTACTTGAATAAAGAATAGTTTGACTTTGACTTACATTTGTACAGCTTTACATAACATAATTCAGGTAGTCTCGCTAGTATTACAAGTTAAAAGTTACTTCCAGGTACTATATGTATTATGTACCTAATATAATTGTTTATTTATATTGTCTCAATCTGCATGAGGCCACGTTTTTTCTTACATAAAACTTATTTCAACTCAACAATACCGTATAAGAATATTAAATATGAAAAATACAGAAGTCAGATCCAATATTTTCTTGACTAAACCTTATCCCATTATCATATGGCTTTGGCTCTTCTTGTCAGTTTCTTCTATCGTTCTTGCTAGCTACGGTGTTACCAGTCTCACCACTCATAATTTCTTCAGGTCCTAGACCGTTGCCTTCCAGGGCCTCAAGTCAAGTCAGACCGAAGATCGAAAGTATCGAAACCATTCCGTGTTCGGTAGCATGGCGGCGCCGTAATGCGGTATCTAGTGACAAGTGGTCTGAGTGAGGTGTAAGTCCGTGTTGGAGGTCGTGCTTGTTGCACCATTAATTCCGTGTGTACGGTGATAACTTTGCGTTTTTACGACAAATATTGAACATTATTGCCTTCCTAGTAATTGCCAAAAACATGGCACCGTTTTATACCTTATACCCTCGAAATAAAGATAAGATTGTATACATTTTTACTGTTACGGTCGACGAAAGTTTTTTTTTTATATTTACGAGGAGTATATTTTTTATTGGCCAGCGTAATGTATTTAATTTAAACTGCATAAACGCTTTTAACGTTGACAGCGCTTTGTCAGGCTTCGTAGCCTAGTTGGTATTGGTAGTAACCCTGCCTACGAAGCTGGAGGTTCGGGGTTCGAATCCTGGCGAGGGCATTATTTGTGTATTAATTTATCACAAATATTTGTTCCTTGGTCAAGAGTCAAGGCTGTCTATGTATTTGGGCGAATCAACTTTTTTCTGTCTGTTATTGCCATTCCCTAAACTGTTAACTAAACAGTAAAACGACACGCCACGAATTCTCATATAATTAATGCGATAAAGAAGTGAAAGCACTTTTGAGTCATCATTAAAAAAAGCTACTATTTTTAGAACCCCGCTGAGCTACCTGCTGATATTACCTATCGACATTAATCATTTAATGATATGCCACCATGTTTATAACTTTATAAGTTAATTAAAATCACAGATATACTTTTATATAGATAAGACATTAAATTAATTTCGTCAATTGACATTGAATCAAGATAATAAAAATCTATGCTTTTTAAAACAGTGAACCTAGCCTCTTCCAGCTCTTCCTATGCCTAAACCGCTCTCCGATCCAAATATCCTAAAAGTACCTTCTCTGATTGTCATTAACAAATCAAGCTAAATGCCCGGCCACGACATTGGCATCCCGCTCCAACTCATGGATTCGCTCGCCGCCGGTCGCCTTATGCCGCGGCCACGACATTGGTCTAAGGCGACCGGCTTAGCGGAAAACCATACGTGCGAGAGAGTTCCCCTATCGGCATCCCGCTCCAACTTATGGATTCGCTCGCCGCTGGTCGCCTGAGACCAATGTCGTGGCCAGGCCATTAGACCAATGTCGTGGCCTGGCCTTAAAGGACAAAATATTAAACATATGTGTCATAGTCATATGTGACCCCAACCGGTCGAACATTAATTAAAGCGGCGTCCGTCATCTTTCATTAGGTTCAAGGTTCAAAACACATCAATACCGCCATAATTTCCTCGTCCATCGATCCCTCTCGCACCAATATGGCAGAATACCAGTACGAGCGAGATGCATAGACATCAAGTGACGTAGCAACTTATGGTAAAGTAAGGATAATCAGCACAAACCTCGGTTTTTGCCTTTTGCCAATCACCGCAGTGGCGTCATCGATTCTATAATCTCTGATAAGCCGATTAGTGGTCGGCGGAACGAAATTAGTTTTCGAGGTTCTACCCGTATACTTATGTCATGATTATGAGTACGAGTACTGATGAACCAAGGTTTGTTCCGTAGTAATAGCAAAGTCAAAGTATTTATTTGCATTGAGCACAGTACATCAACTTCTGACATGGCATTTCTTTAGTGTGTTGTGTTTAGCGTGCGTAGAGGCGTGGAAACATTTTGAGGAGAAACCATAATTACTAACACAATAGACAAAACAATAGTAGGTTAGGTGCATTGCATCAAGGGAGGTAAGTACGAAATTACTAATTAGAGAGAGGGCAGAGGGCTTCCGACCATCCGACAGACGTATGCATATAGTTTTTCATCACACTTGCCGACAAAAAAATAAATTTTAAGACAAAATATTATTAAAAGACGTCTGACATTTCTTTTATTTCATTTGACTTAATTATTTTGGTATTGCTATGACTTTTTCTTTTAATATTGTATTTTTCATCACATTTGCTGTCGAAGCGCGCCATTGCTAGCATGCATAGCGGGAGTAATAGAAATTCTATTGTGCAAGTGTGGTGAAAAATACAATATTAAAAGAAAAAGTCATAGCACTCATAGCAATACCAAAATAATTAAGTCAAATGAAATAAAAGAAATGTCAGACGTGAGGTGATTCTTATTAGAAAATATATTTTAAATGTCATTGGGTATACCATAATTTAAGTAGCATAATTTTGCATAAAACTAACGTGATTCGGGCGACCGTAACCGTGGCAATAACAAACAGAAAAAAAAATATTCACCCTGCTATACACATAGGTCTCGCATTAATAACAATAAATAAATACTAAAGTAAACTGTTAACTTAACCCAGAAAATTAGAAAACTGGTACAAAACTAAGTTAGCGCGTACTACGCAGGAGGGCATATTGAACAGATATATTTGGACAAAAGCAAAAAAACGGGCGCGCGCCACCCACGATGCCCGCTTTTGGTGCGATCGCCACGACACACGCTAAAACATTGGATCAACAAGCATCAGTACAGGAGCCGAACCATGAGTTGGCCAATAATGGCCTGGCCACGACCAAACGAGCGATTCTATGCCCCACTCTACGAAATCAACGATTTCGACGAATCACGTTTTGTGTAACGAACGAATTTCGGAGTGAGGGACAGAATGAGCATTCGCTCGTTTGGTTTAAATCCACCTTAAGGTGACCGGCGGGGCGGAATACTATACGTGCTAGAGGGAGTTCCGATTCTCGCTCCAACTTATGGATTCGCACTTAAGCCGCGTTTCCAATTAAGTGTCCTGAGCGAGCATTCGTTCATTCTTGGGCAGATGAAAACAGGATTTCACATAGCGAAATGCTCGTCCTTCAGCCCACGACCAAGTGAAGGCTCGCTCAGAACACTAAGTGGAACGCGGCTTAAGGCGACCGGCAGCGAGCGAATCCATAAGTTGGAGCGAGAGGCCGATTTCGGAACTCCCTCTAACATGTATGGATTTGGTTTTCCTCCGGCCGGTCGCCTTAGACCAATGTCGTGGCCAGGCCATAAGATTTTAATCGTTTACTCGATAAGTAAAGCAGTCTATCACGGTTGTGTATTGGAACGAGAGTGATGGATAAGTTTATACATCAACTACACGCTAACGTAAACTTTACTTGCCAACTCATGGTGGTGTACTGTAGGCGAGTACACAAACTAAAAATAGGCCGATATTGTTTACTATCTTTAAAGTACTGTTGCTCCTGACCTAGCGCAAAGTATATGTTTATGTTTCGCACATATTGCTGACATCGATAACAGTTGCATAGATATGACGTGACACTTGTTTTGCATTTGATGGCTATTTGTTTTGAATTGTTTCCAATATAGAAACACAATGTTTGTGCACACACATAAAATATGTCCAACACTCTAAATTAAGATATCATATAGGTATACCACTACAGACACAAAGTCAGAATGTGCATTAAAAATATAGTAACTTTAAATATGTGCATGAATTATTATTTTATAGTCTGACACCAAGAGAGGCGATAATTGCACCAATCAAATTTGATAGACTTATCAGAAATATCTATTCGACTATTTACAGTGAAACTTCCCACATAATAATATTTTACGAGCGTTCCAAAAGTAGTCTGCAACATGCAATTGACCATTAACATTCTGCATACAACAACTTAATACATTAGACATTTTAAGCAGTCATCATCGCAGTTTATTAAAGCAAGAAAAAATGATGAAAACCCACAATCGATACGCATTATTCTATCACAAATGTGTTATTTATTTCTATATTTTCATAAGAGAAATAAACTCTATTGACAAAGTGGAAATAAGCCCTTTTGAAAAGACTCCTCAAATAGTGTTTTAAATGTCGCACTACATCTTTTTACGACACAACACATTATAGAACTACATAATTCTCCGTTGTGGTCGTACACTATGGTTTAGGTCATTTATAATCGTTTACCGTGGAAACAGCAATAAAATTATTTCCACTTTATCTCCGGTGGTCCGGAGACGTATTTTTTATATTTGATACATTACTAGCTTTTGTTAGAGCTTTGTAAACGGACATACCCAGTTATTAAAGAAGACCAACGCATACCCAAAATTAAATTGCTGCTTGAGGGTAATACCTTTTTTCAATATAATAAATTTAATAGAGCGAAATGATATATTGGAATCACAAATAAAGGAACAGTTTATACAGGTTAATAATATTTTTATTGAACTTTTAAAATTATAAGTGTTTTGTTAAGGTATTTTGAAATTAGAATGCCACAAGTTATCTCATGATAAGGTCAGAATGTTTTTAAGTGTAACTTAATCTTGATTACGATCGAATACCGTAACTTATGCAAATAACTTCCTTGGCTATCAAAGAACCTTGTATTTTTATTTTTTATACGGCCATCCATAAACTTCTATCGCAGATCTCAAAACACTTCAAAGCGACACGGTCACTGCTTAACCTCTCTTGACATAGACCTTTCGGCATGCCCATATGGGGACCGAAACCGTTGTCTGATCCAAATGTTTTGTGCCTTATTCCAATGCATTAAGGTTGAAGAAGTTACAGTGATGATTGGACATGCAAATCTGTTTTAAAACCATGTTTGCTTATGTGCCTTATTCCAATGCATTAAGGTTGAACAAGGTATAGTGATTACATATTTTAAAGCCTGTAAGACGCTTCCTGGTGCCAAATGCTGTGCCAATTATGAGTAAGAGGCTTACATCCCGCCATGTTATTGAGTGGCTTACACATGTAAGACTGGATAACACATTAAATAATCTACAATTCTACATTGATGGTCAATGCGTATCGAAAGCGGTACATTAGCGATCAAATACTTAGATGGAAATAGGTCTTGAAAAGAAGAGAGATAGTAGGGTAAATGTAAAACAACCCAAGAGAATTATTTAGCCCTAAACTTGGCAGAATTAAAAAAAATCGCGCGTTCTAGCCTCCTCGCCGCTGTGTAGAGCGAAAAATTTTGTCTTTAAAAAAATACAAAAAGTGGGTCAAAAAGTATGTATCTTTTAAGATACACTGCCAAGTTAAGGGTGTTCAAAGTAGCATAGAATTTATAAACACTTCTAAGATACAATCGCTACCAAATTTATATGACACTAACTATTGTTGTGTATTCTTTAAATCATAGATAAAAATATCATATGACACGCCATAAAAACGTCAAATTATGAACGTTCTCGATTTCAGAAGTATAGTGTGTTCAACAAATTCCCGGCAGTAGAAATAGACGGGAAATTATAACAATCTACGCGCGAAGACTTGTCTGTCCATAGGAAATTTGAAATTGTCGCCTTTTTTTACTGGCAGAGATTGTTGGAGCGAGTAGGTCATGACATTTTAAGGATTCGTCATATTCAAGACGACACAAATGAGCCCAGTTGTTTGACCGACACGTTTTTTTAATCCTTTAATGCATAAACTAATTAGTGTAATCCCACCTAATCCACCCAGCAACAAATTGTCCCCAGCAAGCGGATTTTTTGCCGCAATCCGTTCGCGCTGCGCACGCAAGATTTATCACCTCCGTGCGTGGGCGCAACCTACACGCTATTAGCTTATTAGAGGGCCCTATTCAACTGTTTATTTGTATATGAAATTTGCATATTAATTAAAAGGCGTTTATTATGAACATTATGATGCTAAGTACTCTGTATCAGTTCTTTTGTTTTGCGACGCGGCGTAATGGAATTCTGTGCCTTTGACATGTAGACACATGGGATTTATAGCAATTTATGGAAATGTCGCCTTTCTGTCACTCTGAATACGGGTGTTTATTCCATAAAGTGAGTGTTGCAGATACGAGGTTGAGTAATTATAGCGGTGAAATGAGACTTATACTTAGTAACAAAACGAAAAAGTTTAACCCGTGTCACGGTACATAAAAATGTATTCTATTCTCATCGATTATAACATTTTAACTGTCAACATGTACACAGAGGAAATGTAATACATGATGAGAGGGATCTAATTAGTATATAAGGAATGTGCAATTGCATATTTAGTTAAAATACAATTAGACGTTTTATTTTGTATTCTTTTTGATATTTTTGATAACAGTTTCAACGACTTGTAAACAATAAAAGCAGAATTAACACAAACATCAATTTTATAAATGAGGTCAAGTCATTTATATCAATATTTAAAGCAATTAAATAATGTTAAATTATAAAAGCGTACACTAAGGAATGTATTTTCATAACATAAGTGCATAGAAACTACAAACGAAGATGTAACAACTACAACTAATGGCTAATCGAGCAATTAGTAAAATGACCGCGTAATTAATTATTAACTACACTCAAGTAGCCTACGAAAATATTCTGGCAATTTTGTAACATCTGTGACAGGTTAACCCTTCTTCGACCTGATGGCCTGGCCACGATATCGGTCTAAAGGTGGATTTAGACCAAACGA
Source organism: Thaumatotibia leucotreta (assembly GCA_025490895.1). Taxonomy (NCBI): domain Eukaryota; kingdom Metazoa; phylum Arthropoda; class Insecta; order Lepidoptera; family Tortricidae; genus Thaumatotibia; species Thaumatotibia leucotreta. Next base: position 94,966 of record JALPQI010001342.1, on the reverse strand, counting down.
GCATTCGCTCATCCTATCCCCCACTCTACGAAATTAACGAATTTCGACGAATCACGTTTTGTGTAACATATATGACTTCTTTGAGATGCCAGAGTAGGCACCGCCGACAATTAATTTTGACCACAAGTGCATATTGTAAATAAGAGTTATGATATGACACTTACAACTGGTCAATAAACTGTGCTGGCTATAGTGAAGTTGTTACTAGTGTTATTCAGGCAAGCGTGACGGCCGCAGTGTCGCGAATCGGGAATGCGTCTGCGCATCACGCCTTGTCGTGTCACTGTGGTGCTATTGACATCTGACGGCGCTCAAGGTCGCAGGGAAATTCACGGAGCTATTCGGACTCAAGCAATTGAAAGCTTAGCCCACTCTAGAACTTTGGCATAAGGACAAGTAGTAAGAGATTTCTTACCATTTGATTTATGCCTAGAGCCTAGCTAGTAGCTTAGGATTTAAGGTTCCAAACAATAGCAATACGGTATTGTTTGGACGCGAACGGTACGGGTACGGTACGGTGGTAGCAAGACATGGATAAATTTTCATGCTCAAATCACTTTTTATCACTAGATAGACCATAGTAAACTGCGACGTCTCCGACTCTTAAAAAAGCACGTATAAGTTAAAGATAAAACGGTTTCTGTATTATTTACGGCAGCACTCAATGGCAATATGATGCTCTTTTGTATTTATTTAGCAGATCATACTCGTATCACACGACTCGTGTGGTCTATCAATAAAGTCGATAATATTTTTATTACTTAATGTCAACTTCGGGTTTCCCCAAATCAATCAACACGGAATGGGCTTAAGCCGGCAGAAAAAACCTTAATTTTGACTGCAAATAAGTGAAAAAGACGTCGACTGGCACGAATAGGCTCGCCCGACGGGGGTTCGCATATATCGCTCTTATGCCGTCGATATAAAGCTTTTTTCAGCCGGCTTAAACCCGAATCCGCTTCAATAATTTGGGAATACCCTTAGGGTTAAAACGAAATGTTCAAATAGCACCAAATAAAACCACAAACGCGTAAACTTTATGAAACGCGACCCAAAAACATTTCACTACAAACAGATGCTCAGACCAAACGCGTGGAGTAGTAACATCTGTTTCCACATTACCCGAAAATCCATTTAGGTTCTCTCCCCTTGAGCTTATTTGTCCGCATTAACCCATGAATTATATTTACGGTTCGGTTAACTGCGTTGCGTTTAGTTTTGAACGGATTTCGAATCTGTCGATTCACACGACTTATTCAATTGACAACATTTCATATTTTTTAGTGCAAGTTTTTATTGTCTGTTTTGAAAGAAGTCAATATTAAAAGATACACGTATTTTTTACTTTTCAATTAAATTGCAAATTTAGTGAAAAAATCCTCTTTTATTACTACTTCGAGCAGAAAGAGCGTAAGTTACAAACGTCAAGCAAGAATCAGCTAAATGACGTCACAAGTGATGTTCCAAACACATAAGAAAACGACGAAAATCGGTGACAAATGTCAAGTGTCACTGCCAAACACAAGAGACATTCCAACCGCAAGATTTTTTGGTTATAGTGGCATCTCTGAATGTGTCACCTCTGATGTGGCACGTCAGCTATGTGACGTCACTTCCCCTTTAAACTATTATTGCGATTTTTTACATAAATATTGCGATAAAAAAATTAAAAAATATATTTTTGTGATCTACATGCGTATATCTCGAAATGGTTTTCGATTTAGGGACATTGAAAATTTTGAAACATTGTCAATTAGGACTTGAGACACATTGGGCAAAATCAATGACAATTCATTGTTGTCCTATCCTTTTTCGGGTTCCGTAGTAAATTAGAAACCTTTGTAGTTTCGCAATATCCGTCCGTTTGTCCGCAGCATAGCTCAGTAGCCGTTAGTACTATAAATTTGCAACTTGGTACCTACAGGTATACAGTAATCACGCCAACAAAGTGGTACAGTCGAGTGCATTAATATATAGACACATTTGTAAGGGATCAGTATGGAGAAGTGTATATACAGGGTGTTTTTTTTTCGACCGTTCAAATTCTACATAGTGAATGTGTAGGTCATACTGACCAACTTTTACTATGGGGACAAAGTCGAAATCGCGAAAAAAAAATCAGCTGTTTCATACATTTCGGCCGGCGTAATGCCGCCAATTTGTATGAAACAGCTGATTTTTTTTTCGCGATTTCGACTTTGTCCCCATAGTAAAAGTTGGTGAGTATGACCTACACATTCACTACGTAGAATTTGAACGGTCGAAAAAAAAACACCCTGTATATTAATGCCCTTGACTGTACAATGAAAAATATAAAAAAGTTTTTAACCTGTACCAAATTGCAGATTTCTAGTATTAACGGCCACTGAGCTATGCTGCGACAGACGGACATGGCGAAACTATGAGGGTTCCGTTTTTGCCATTTTGGCTACGGAACCCTAAAAACACAGAATTAGATTTGGATAGAAGAAACAAGTTCATTCATTTGTATGGCGGCCGAGCGTGTCAGATTTTGTACTGAAGTTGTTACTTGCCTATGATTTTACATATGTCTCAGGCCCTTGAGTATTCATATTTTTTTGTGTTGTTGCAATTAATATTACTTAAGGAGTTATTAATGTTTTTGTTCACTTCAACTTACAAAATTTGACGCCCGAAAGCTGCAAGCTGCGAGTAAAGACAACTCAGTGGATTTCACTGAGTTCATTTGACACGCTAAGTAGATACATTTGCTTGATCTACGGTATATATGACATCTGTGCCTAAAAAGGGTAGCATACCTTAGCTACGATATATCTGATGGCGACTGTCTTAAAGTGACCAAGTCAATGGATATCGTCGTCGTGCCCGCGCATATTATCGGTTACTTTCACGCGGTCAGAGCGGTAAAGTATTGTTTACGAAAAGGGGGTCAGATGAAAGCTGGGGGAGAGCCGGTCACTTCTGATATCTCGCGGTGAAGAGGTCACGGTTGTACGAAAACGTGGATTGCCGGCGGTAGGCCGCGTTGTGATGTTGTGTTGTGTTGTGTTATAGGCAATAAGCAGTCTTATTCACTAAGGAAACCGCCTTGCTGTCAGCGCTGTGTCAGTGCTGCGGCAGCGTCGAGCCTAAAAATGGTATTCACTAATGTAGGTACTTTAAACGACACTAGTGCTCGGCGACCAATGCGGCGTGAGCTGGAACTACATTGCGTCGAAAGTTTGACGTTTAATCTATGAACTTCGTATTCTCTAAAAACAGCGACGAACTCGCCCACAAGCTCGCTCACAGCCTCGATTCCTAATGTCAAATCAAACAGCTAGGATTTTAGACAAGGCTGTCAAGGTGTCCCGACGACGACCAATGACCGACGGTAACTCTGCATAGACAGTATTCTAAGGTATCCTTGTAAAGACCATTCTATTTTCGGAACAAGTGAAATAATAACCCAGAGTTCTTAAAAATGTCTTCATTTTTTATTTTGTGTCCAAGAAGACAAAATTCTAAGTTCTTTGAAAAAGATGACGTAAAGGTGCGTTCAAACCAAAAGAGCATTCGCTGTTCTATCCCCCGCTCTACGAAATCAACCAATCACGTTTTGTGTACTGATCGAATTTCGTAGAGTGGGAGGTTAGAACAGCGAATGCTCTTTTGGTTTAAACGCACCTTAATGGGTAGTTCTAAAAATAAGTTAAAAATAATTAAGTCACAACTATTTAAAAAAGTCAATTAAAAATAAGGGGATGGCAGGGTAATATTTAATAACATCGGCATTTTGGGCATTAAACTATGTAACAAATCTATTATTACATACAGATTTAAGAGTAATAAAAAAATAACCGATATTCGAAAATATTCCATTATTTGTCTCTGTCACTCTAATGACACCTTCTTTGAAGTGATAGGGTCAAATCCCTGAAATTTTCGGTTTTCTAAATTCGCGGTATTAAAAGGACATACATGAATTGTATAACAATACTGCAAAATGAAACATCTTCAGACCCGGCCGAATTGTGCGAAAGTATTATGTTTATATAAAATACAACAATGAACAATCGGGTCATGTGATTTATTATGGAATAATTTAATAAAAGTATGCCAAATCGATTCAACAAATGCGCTGATACGTTTCTTTTTACATGTCCTACACGACGTTATGTCAGTACATCAAACATCACAATAATTATTTATCCCTGGGTATAGTTAAGCAGTTTAAGCACTAGAAGTGCAATTTCATAATTTCCTCCCTTGTTCTCCTTCAAGGGTCAACACAAAGGTAGTAAGCACTAAGTCTGCCGAAAACCAAAAGAACTTCCTACATTTTCTAAATTACGAATGAGCCCAAGTTACCAATCGCTAACGTTCAGTATCGTAGTACTCTCCCTATCACTCCTTTTTATTAGTGGGACAAAGACAGTTGCGTTTCGTTCACAACTGAGCGTCAGCAATTGGCTATTGTACTATGATGCGCGTCACAATGTAAACATGTTTTTTTTTGTGGCACCGCGCTCTTGACGCATTCAGCCAGTTAACATGGTTTGGTTAGCTGTCAATGTATCATTCCTACCGTTACTAGCCCGGGGCTCCTTAATCAAGGATATGGAGAAAGGCTGAAAACAATGAAGGCCGTAAATCTCGGCTTCCTCGGTTTAATAGTTGCATCCTACAGCTTCGCGCTATCTCAATTGATGGTTTCCGGCGACATTAGTGTTGTGCTTTTGGGAATTGTACCGGTAGATTCCGTGATAATTCCTCCTTTATAATCAATATCGTCCTATTACTGCGCAAATCCAGCTAGCGTATTATGATATTTGATAATGAATTTAATTATCATGATAATTAAATCGATTCTGCCAAAACCTGATTTGTGTCGATAGCTGGTATTTGCAGTAATAGAACGATATTATGTATATTGAACCCATTTTATTTGTTCTTTTGTTTTCTATCACTGTCTACTTGTTTTATTTCACTGTATTAAATCTGTTAGTGTGTAACGAATAAATCATATTCTGTACCTAGTTTCAATAAATATAAATTTCGGAAAAATTTGGTGTGAATTTGTTTACTTAATTGTTCCGAAGTTTGAAAAGTTTGTTGAGCTTGGTGAATAAAAAATAAAAATTATTTGAGGACATCTTCTGGTTTGGACGACATAAGTTACGACTAAAATGACGGCCATTTGACTTTTGACTTGTAGTAGTACACTCGTTTCTTTAACTTTTCAAATGAGTATGCCTATAAGAACCATTTGCATTTGCAAACAGATAAATTTTCCTAGAATACGCCATTTATTTTTGAATTATAACTAAAGTCAGCCAAAGCCTGACGTGTACTCTTAATGAGTCGAAGTCGAAACATGTCGAGCAATCATCGACTTCAATTACGAGTAAAACACCAATTCGATAATATTTTTATCCATCATTAAACTTTGGGACGACACATGCCACAACATTAGAGTATCAACTCCGGCGCAGCTGTACGCGACACACTTCATTTGCGCGCGCGTCTAGAAAGTGACGCTTTGTCATCGGCCACACTCGCCCAAAATCGGACGAGAGAGACGCACTGAGCGATTCGCTGGGCGATGAGCGGGATGGAGAACTCTGGAACCGCACATTTGGCGTGCATCGTTCAATCTCGAATTCTATTCCACACTTTTCAGGAAATCTTTGCGATTTTATTATGAAACATGAGGCGGTTCGTTAATGGGACAATCGATATTCTTTTTTTTTTCCGAGAGACCGAAGACTGAACTATGGAACTTATGGCATATACCCCCAAATTAGTTGGTAGCCTTTGTCGAGCAAGGGATGTCATCCGGTTGAAATTATGATGAACTATGGAATAAAATAGCAGTAACATCTGATATTATGACAAAATTCAGTAAGGTCAAGCGGGGCAAATACAACTATGAGGTCATTTCAACTAATGGACTATTAATCTGTTTTTAAGAACTTTTGGAAGATACCTAGAACATTCTTTGATTTATTTCAAAAGGAACTCAATACAATAGTAGGTAAGTATGATCTTTTTACAAATTAAGAGTAGATAATTTCAATTAGTCGGAATTACCTCATAGTTACATTTGCCCCGCTTGACCTTAGTAGTAACGAAATTGTGTCTTATTTTTGAAATTAAATGCTTTTGATGGTTATCAATTTGAAAGATCGATCAGCACAGGACTTCGAAATAAAGTCGGATATTTGGAATATCCTTATTTCCCTTAATATACAGTTTCATTCCGTGATTTCTCAACGTGTACGAGTAGGTAATCGAGTCATTTCCATGACATCATCTAAAGCATAATGGGCTAATGGCGCCGAATCGCGTGCGCATCAAAATATGCAATTTCCTGCTTACATAACTCGAAATTTACTTTGAAAATCCAAATAGATATACATCATTTGAAATTGCTGTAGGATTAGAATAGCTCATAAAGAAATCTAAAGAAACTGTGCATTTTTTTAACTCAAGCGGACTGCACTACAGGGTTATGGGGGGTGAAGAGTGCTTACTATGTTGTGATTGATAGATTCAATGACATTTTGTTTGAAAGCACCAATCAGGCAGACTACAGCAAATTTTGGACTTATGATGATAGTAGGAGCTTAGGAAGTAAAGTAATAAGATTTATGCTGGCAGTTCCAGAATTGCCAGGAAACCAAAAACGCGTTAATTATTTTCTGCGTTCCAGTAGGTAACGCGTCTTTTTGACATAAATTTCCGCCTACTAATATCTCAAGGTTTGTATGGTACATCAGACTTTTTTTCTCGAATCGGTTGCCGGTCCCGTTACCAATAGTACAAGTTCATAAATATGACATCAGAATGAATCCCCTTGAGTTTGGCCGGTGAATAAAAAATCATTCTGTAATTTTGATGATTTATATATTTGCACTCGACTGTACATACCAAGCGGAACGCACTCTGCGCACGCGCACGACGCTGCCCATGCGCATACTCGTACAACCCGCCCTTACCTGCAACAAAACAACGCTAGATAAATCCCGCGCTAGCCTAGCAGAACAATGGTCGGAGAAAGGCCAAAATAAAGGTCACCGATGGCCCATCGCCATAGAACACCATGCTTAGACTACGTACAGAAACTAGATCCGAAGCAATCCTTCAATTATCTGCGCGCACTCTTTCTGTACAAAAACGTTGACATATTTTACTGTACCAAATTACCAATAATATATTATGACAATTCGCTGGATCTGTACTCCTCAAAAAAATAAGGGATACCGAGTTTTTTGGTGTAACGAAAATACTTATTTTATACAGTGTGTAAGTCTAATACGGCCGATCAATTAAACCAGGCATGGGATGCATTAGTGTAATCATAGATTACAAGGTTTTTTTAAAGTTACTCTTGATTATGACCCCACAGAATTTTTTTAAGGTTATCGGAGCAGCAATGTAGGTACGAACATTTGTTATTGTTGACATGGCAGTTAAGTCATATGCTTTTGAAATTAGCTGTCAACGAGTATTTAACTCGCATATGTTGCTCTACATTGCGCGCCGAATTATTTTGTATGGAAAAATTTGTTGCTTTAATTTTAAGTAAAAGTTATTTGAATGTACTCATTCTGTCGTAAACTAACACCCGTTTAGAGCTTCGCCCGTATTAGACTTACACCCTGTATATTACATTTTTTTACAATAAAAAGTAGCATTATTTATTTAGAGTTTAAGTTTATCGCTGAATTAAAAAAATATGCTCATTTATTTAGTTAAGCCTTAAATAAATTAGCACTCACGATATGGCTCTTATTTTCTATTGAATAGTATCTATGATGGCGAATGTATTATGTGCCCTTAAATTTGGGGTATAATTCTCTAACTAGCCATCGTCGCAAGGGAACTTCAGGAATTGAAATTTCTTCGCATAATGATTCCTCGTGGAAAACCGACTTAATCAAAATGATATTCGTATATTCCGAGAAACTCATTCGAATCGGACAAACCCACGACCTCCGGTTTGGAAGCATGTTTTACGTTATATTATACGTTTTCCAACCTGACTTTCAGGTTATTTAATTTTAGCCTAGTCAGAGGACCTTCCATAAACTTGGAAAATCATAAATTTCAAACATCTATCTCTGTCACACCGATGATACCCAGTAGGCTTAGCACAGGATTAGTGCGACAATATGTCGCCGCGAGATACAGACTATCCATCCCTCTTTTATTCATATAGTTAGTAAAAGATGGATAATCTATTTCGCGGCGACATATTGACATACCAATGATGTGCTAAGCATACTGGTTGGAATACTTCGAATGAAAGAGACAGACGGTGAGGACAGGCCTTCAGGATTTACTTTTTAATTTCTTATCTACCGAGGACTGTATGGATCGTCATATTGCTGCATCTCATAGGTAAGCAATCTGTGCTCATTACATATTCATGCCTGCATTCGCATATTGTACAACAAAGAAAATATTTTTAATGCGCTTGGACCAAGGAACAATGAGAGCGGACGATACAGCCCGATCGTAAAATAATATAGCCGTGGCATTGAGAAAACGTGATTTGACCGTGTTAGTTACGCAAATGCTTGATTTTATTATAAGCTTAAACCCCATTTAGACGATTCCAGAAATTGCATGCGATGTTCATTACAATCATCAGTCTATTATCCACACCAAAAGTACTACAACATTTGAACTGTCGCTATACTCTATCTAATAAATAAATGCAATAAATTCATGGAAATGTGACCTTTCTTTCACTCAGAATACGGACGCGTTTTTCACCAAGTTGTAAAAACGAGGTTGCGTAAGTTGTGGCACCGTCTAAATGGGACTTTGTGGTCACATGTGGTCAATGGGATAGTGACAAAAATCATAGAGCAGCTACGACTCCTAACGTTGAAAAGTGCCAGAGAGGATACCTATCGCGGACTTTTACTGTCGTTGATGTCTATTGTCTATCCTCCGTCTCGTAGCACTTGCATACTCGACAATTATAGACAATAGAAAGAACGAAATTGGCGTTGGCCCTCCTATACGCATGGGAGGTGTATTTTTTGTCTTGATAGGATAGGCTAGGATAGGCTTGATAGGATGAGAAACCAACGTGGTAAGCAAGCGTAAACGTCTTATTGTAAGAGGTCAGATCACTGTAGAGGAGACCACAACTCAAGTTCAGATTCAGTGACACGCGAACTAAATGTATTTACCTGACATATTGATTGGTTGTGTTGTCAGTTTAAGAAATTCATACTAGACGATTATGAGTATTATGACCGAGGAAAAGACGTCATAGAACTCTTAGTCTTGTAACTAGATATTATCTCCTTGCAATATGGTTACTAATGGTCACCTAGCTATGGGAATGGTAGGTACTTGTTAACGTATCCATTTTTGTGCTAGAATAGAATAGTAGCCGTGTTATGGCACTTATGGCTGCGGTCTTTAGAACAGACCACAGTTGGACTACTCAAAATATGAGCGTGATGACATTCCTCCGCGCCCTCTGAAACGAGTTTCAAGAAAGGACGCCGGCTCTTTATTTTTGCACCTTAATTTTTTAAATATTCGCGAACATTCCGTACGAAGCGATATGTTCCTATTGTCATGTTCGCACGGCGCTGACTAATTACTCTGACCGTCGCCACAAAGAATGTTAAACACCACAACCCGTCACACACACTCCTATTTAAATACTAAACAGGTGATTTTAATGGCGTGTAATTATGAATAATAACCCGGGCATCTGCGGTATTATGCTGTCGAGGAAAATACTTCGGTTTATGATCCTTGCCTTGCAATTTGCGGACTTTCACGACAATGTTGAGCGCGGTAAACTAAGGTTTTTACATTATTTGCGTAACTTGGGAATAGCCTTGGTAACTAACTATTAAGATACTTAGAAGAGTACCTATACTCTCTACCCTCGCTCTCCTTTTCCTTTAAACATAACTTAAAAAGAGGAAACTCAAAATAAAGTTTAACAGAATTACATTTATTTAGAGATAAAATTGTGATCAATCACATCTTTTACCAAGCACCAATCGAGACAACGTTCAGAAAACATTTGAAGCTGAACACCCCTTTACATCAGCGTCCATCTTAAAAGGGTATAAAGGTTCTGCAAACTTCGAAAATCGTAAATGTTTAGTCTGTTTTGTCTCCCCAACATAGGCATCAAAGGATAGGCGTAAATGGGTTCCACGGAAGACCAGCGCTCCGGCATCAGATGTCAGAGCATATGCTGAGTGGTACCCAATTGCAGCTCCTACAGCAACACACTTTCTCACATTTTTTTTTTCTTTAGAGTCTGTATTTTTAATTGTATCTGTATTTTGTCTCTGTAGATGTAAGAATGTATCTTATTGTTCAGTGTGTAATTTTAGTCGTGCAATAAATGTTTTTTCTTTCTTTCTTTCTTCTTTCAAAGGTACAACAGGGACCGCAGGACTTCTGACAGTTCTGACCCTTACTATAATTGTATCCAGACCGTATTCAAAGTCTGTGCGAACTTTGGTAAGGACACTGTATTCTAGATCCAACATCGTCTGGCACGGATTATGCTAATGCAAGCCTGACCACCCTGGCTTGCATATATTACTTTTTCTAAGTTTTGTTCTAAGGTGGTTTATGTGGACGGTTCTGAAGCCGCGGGGGATATCCAGAATATATTATACTTACAGAGTTACGTTCACTTATTGCCTTCGCTCAAAAACTCTTTCACTAGCGTATTCGAAATATCAGTGATCCTTTGTTGCCCTTAAATGCGAAGACGGAGCACAATTTCTGTAGAAAAAATAATATGCTTCCCTCCCGCCCTTTCCCGAAACTCCGCCTTCAACTTTTATTTGTCATCAAAGAAAAAACATCCTAGTAACGTTTAACTAGTTACTAATGAAGGAGTATCTTTCCAAAAGGGCTTATTTTCACTTTGTCAATAGAGATTATTTCTCTTATGAATACATAGACAAAATAAGCCTTGATAGAGTGGAAAAAGAAAAGACACTCCTCAATTGTAAGGCTGCGTTTCCATTTGTCATTTGTATGGAAACACATCCTCGCACATCTCCATCTCTGGTGGAAACGCAGCCTAAAACCAAACATACTGCCCGGTCAACCACCACCGCAGTTAATTTATGAGCGTTCGGTTTTGCAAGTAATTATACTAGGTAAATACTAACTAGCCAGCGTCACAGTCTGCAACTATACAAACTTACTAACTAAAGATTGGGAAGCTACGTTGCAGGCTCAGGTTACGCGCCGGCGCCGCCCTTGACGCGACTGCACAATTATGCACTGTTTACTTACACCCGGCTTGCCATTATACCATACACGAAGACGTTTCATATGAGACCGACCGGCTCGATGGGTTCATGACATTCCTGGGTGCTTAGCCAAGTTGCCAAACTCCAAGTTCAATCGTCAATCGTAAACGAAAGGCAACTAACTATCTTTGTCGCACTAATAAGAAAGAGTGACAGAGAGGGAAAACTTCGATACGCTACTGAGCGTTAGCAATTGATAACTTGGCTAAGCACCTTGGACACTACACTTGCCGCAAAACTTGGCGACTGAATATGTCATGGTATCTGCGTTGCTCTTGTTAGCACCGGGTCAGAGTGGAAGAGATAGCAGTCTGCCCTCTGTCACCAGATAGTTTTGCGACAAACAGTGTGGGATCGAAATGCCTGATCAAGAGTAAACGTTGTAAGTACTCTATACTACACAGAGTGACTGATCAATGATTGATATTAAACTTGATGTTCCCGAAATTATATCGAAGAATGTAATATCGTGGGACATACACTAATAGACGGACCTGTCTGTAGACTCTGTAGCAGCGTAAGAACTTCTCATAACATATGACATGTTATAGGTATGGCTATTCCCCCTCTTCCTAAATTTCGGCCATTATTATTGGTATAGTACCCCTTTACTTATGTCATTATATCCTTTCAAATTCAAATAACGATTTACTTAGTCTTTGACATAACGAGCTGCACAAGTGCAAACGAATCGTTCGCCGCGCCATTAGAGAGATGGAATGCGAGTCTAAGTTTAACATCGATAACTTAGCGTCATAAATCGGATCTAATCCCGCAGACGAATTGCCTCCGTCTCGTCTATCCGATACGCAAATAGCGTAATCCCCCCTGATTGTAACGTATGGACGCCGAGCGAAGGACAAATTTGATGTCAGGATCTTAGGTCGATGTACGTATGTTGGAACATATCGGAAATGCAGTTCCTTTTCGTAAAGGAACTTTAGATTGAAATAGACGGAGGACGCACGCTTCTTCAGCTACAGATAAAAAATTGTTCAAGACACCGAATCAAGTATTAAACCGCAATGTTTTCGTCATAACCAAAAAAATACACAAATTTTGTAAACGATGCGGCGTTAACTTCAAGGACGAGTGACATTGAAATTCTACCTTTAACCAGGCGCGGATCAATGAAAAAGCCAGATGCCATGCCACCCTGTCCATCTCGTGGGCTTTATTGGTCTAGACGGTGACAATCCCCACCGCGATTAGTATGACATTCCGCTTCTTCGGATTGAGCCGTCTACGGAGATTTACAGCTGCGATAGCTGCGCCCTTCCGCCGGCCAGGGTCGCGCTCCCATCGCTACCACGCCTATTAAAACCTAACCAATGTAACTGTGTCTCCAGGAACAGCTACCATCCGTAATGGTGTATCACAAGTATAGTGGTTGGTCTTCAGCGAGTGTTGATTTGCGTTTGGTACGATAGGAACAAGAGTCCAGATAAATTGCCTCTCTAATTATATTTACGCTGCGCCAGCCGACGCGCGATAAATTCTCGCGGGAATGCAGGATAGCGCCGCGTTTACAGCCGATATCGCGCGCGGTGTTGCCATGCGTTGAGCCTAAACATTTGTTGGTGTGACAAGCAACGAGGTTTTAGACGAGGATTATAACAGACGAGGAATAGAATGCGTATTTCCTATGTGATGTTTCATCCAGAGTGGGCGAGTTGTGTAACTAGCGGTTAAATAAGTTTAGAAAAGGTAATAGTAATCACTGTAATCAGCATTTTGTTGACGCCAGATCAGAAAAAATATCCTACCCAGTTCAGCTGGTACTACATTCTACTGCAAGAATGTGTTACAGCGGCAAATTAACATCCCCTCGATCATTAACTTTTGTGTAATTTAGTAAGTCTGCAATCTACATCTACAGGTATCTTAAATTCTTTATGAAATTCGACAAATCCGTTTGTATGGCAACATTGCGTTCCTCGTGGCCGTAAGATCCATCACCGGTGACGTTTGTATCATTCAAAATTAGGGAGAGAGCGATAAACGCTAATACATTCCGACATTACACTTATACGACCGTGTTATTTTCGTCCTATCGTCTGTCACGATGTTTGGAAAAGTAATTTAATTTCACGCCGTCGTGAGAATGACGAAAACCAGACGACTTACGTTTTCCATGGCTGACCTATCTCAAGAACATTACTCGTAGGCAATCACGAAGCTAAAACAGGCGGTAAAGTGCGATTTTCAAAATGGAGGTCGATAATAAGGACCCAAGAGGAAGTGTGTTCTGAAAATGTCACTGATAAGTTTTTTATAACTACATACCATCGTCTCTTGTTTAATAATAAACACTAGTTTATTGGTGAAGCAATGACCTTACCCTGATAAGGCTTCACAGTCTTCACACATTGTTTCGTTTTGAACTTTCCCAGTTCGCGGAACTATGAAACGAAAGGGATGGATGGATCGCTATGAGCTGTCTTGTATAATGTCTATTTACTTTTTGTTATGCTTTTGAAACGAATGAATATTTACTTTTGAGCATTGTTTATCATACTTGTCTTAAAAAATAAACTACTTCGGGGTTACTTCGGTTCGGGTTCGTGGATAATCCGTTTGTACGGGACACCGTTAGAAAATTTTGGGGATTGCCTCCCTTATATTATAATTATTTATTCTTTTATTTCTCTTAGCTCCTTTAGAACTCTGGTAAAACTTCGATAAGGATTAATAAATCTTCCACGTTGTATTGTATAACGTCGGAAACAGTAATGTTTACCAATCGGCATCCTGCATGAAGGGCTAGTAAACAGCGATATCCTAGGTCCTAAAATAGTCCGGAAGCGGCGCGGGGTCATTGACCCCGCCCAAGGTTAGGGAGCGTAAACAGGGAACTTGCGTCCTTACAAACAGTTGATTTCGAGTACTGCGTATATTATTCAATATTTAATACTTAATATTATTAATTAACGCAGTCGTTCGGGTTCAGACTGGGGTTTTGGTGGCTGGTGCGTACGATTAGGGTTACTAGATTTTGTTCTGAGATTTACAGTGTCGGTTTAATGCATGAAAAAATAAAGTACACACAGAAAAAACACAGTATCTGGAGGGTAATAGGAGATTACTACCTATTTAGGTTTTCAATTAAGTTCGAAATAAAGTATATGTATTAGCGTACTTTACGTGTGGTAAATAGTAAAGTACCTACATACAGGAAAATAGAGTACCTATAATACTTTATAGTTCAGTACGTCTGGCAACCCTATGTGTGATGGATAGAAAATGTTTGAAACGCAGTCACTAGCGAATGCCGAAGTGGCCAATCACGGTAAAAGGACACTGGCGTAACGTTCATTGAACGTTCACTTGATTGGACCAGTTTAATTAGGCAGTATGCACTAATGAATCGTATGACAGGTAAATGTATACATTATTGATAAGTTTATTTTAGAATCTAATCTTCAATATTGTAATCCTTCAATAATTTATTATTTTTCGTTCTTTAGTTAAATGGACAAAAAATAAGGTGAAAACAAACTAGTAATTACATTACAGTGAAAAATACAACCAAATAATTAATTGTAATATTTGGATATGTCAATAGTAATAACTAACTAGGCTGCTTTTCAAGGTTATAATAAAATATACACCGTGTTTTTTTTTTCAATTCCGTTAAATTTAATAGGCTGCTTGGTACGTTCATTGGACCTACCTGGTATAGGTATAGCTTTTTGTCGAACTCGAAAAAAATTTTTTTCGTTTTCACAGTGTGAGAGAACCTTAAGAATAACACAAAAGTTAATTTCAGATGACTCACTGCAAATGTCAAAATAAGTAATATTAGGATGTAATAAAGGTTACAACACACTTGTTCAGTCATTAAACTTTTTTTCGTGATAACTCAATAATAGTAACAGTTAAGACACTAGTATCTTAGATAAATAAATTCTATTTCACCTAAATAAGCTTCCCTTAAATTTAACGGAAATAAAAAAAAACACCCTGTATATGATTTGCGCGCGAACAAACTATGCGCATACGACAAAACACAGCATAAGAAACAGTACACAGCGAACAATTGTCGCGCCTAGCGCCTATCGGTCGACCCGTCAATGTACACTCAGACGGTTCGTTAGCTGACAAATCGAACCTTATTTCAAAGACATAAGCCCTACAGATCGTCAGTAGTGCCGTTAGTAGAAACGTATTGAATCCACGCGATAAGAGTTGTAAACGAGATATAAAGCGTCACGTGGGAGATAAAATTACAAAGCGTAATCCTTGATTCTTCGCAGTTTAAATCCTTTAGGTGTGTGATTAGTTTTAGGTAATACAACAGTTTTTTTATTGTTTTCTTGTCTGTCTAATGACGAAGTTTCATTATATACAGAGTGGAACGGAACGACGATCTATCCCGCTACCGACCGAGTCTACCAACCATTACGATGAACTTTCAGTATGGGACCAACATCGAAATATTAAAAA
Organism: Thaumatotibia leucotreta; assembly: GCA_025490895.1. Lineage (NCBI taxonomy): Eukaryota > Metazoa > Arthropoda > Insecta > Lepidoptera > Tortricidae > Thaumatotibia > Thaumatotibia leucotreta. The sequence continues at coordinate 79,235 of JALPQI010001342.1, read as the reverse complement.
AAAACCGGCCAAGTGCGAGTCGGACTCGCGCGCAAAGGGTTCCGTACCATTATCAATTTATTGTTAAAAAAATACAGTTAAATCAACCTACCTCAAAAACTGTAAGAGATAATTGAATCAAACCTAAAATCGTTGATAGAGTTTATTAATGTGCATAACATATATTTTTTTCAGAATTTTATATCGCGTAGTTTAAAAAATAGAAGGGGGGGGGGACACATTTTTCAGACTTTGAGAGCTGATATCTCGAAAACGATTTGCTTAAATAAAAATGAGATTTATAAACCTTCATATCATTTTCAAAGACCTTTCTATTTATACCCCACACGCTTATATACAACTAAATTTTTTTTTCTATCCCTCACTTACATGTATGGAGGGCCCCCACCCCAATGGTTTTTTTTACAATTTAGTATCATAATCCTGTAGCGGTTCATACAACACATATTCTTACCAAATTTCGTTACTGTAGCATTTATAGTTTCCGAGTAAATCGGCTGTGACAGACGGACAGACGGACAGACGGACAGACGGACATGACGAATCTATAAGGGTTCCGTTTTTGCCATTTTGGCTACGGAACCCTAAAAATTAACCCCTCATACAAAGTGAGTGATTAGTTAGAGTTCAATAGTATGGAAAAGTCAATTTTCCATGTACGTTTTCGATGTTGGTCCCATTCTGAAAGTTCTTCGTAATGGTTGGTATACTCGGGCGGTAGCGGGAAAGATCGTCGTTCCGTTCCACCCTGTATATATGTCCAAATAAACATACACATATAATGACACTGAAGTAGATCAAATGAAGAACTTGTTTGTAAATCATCATAAAATTCGTCGTGCGTGACCGACAAGTTTAGCCTTAAAAATAAACGTAAATACCAACTTAATTTGGAAGTACTCAAAAACCGGATCTGCCATTAATTGGAAGCTCATAAACATACATCTGCAAATATAGGATGCACTTCAGACATTGACGCGAAGGAAAAGCTTGTTATTAAATGAACACAAGACATTGACGGTAATTGAAAGTTGACACGCGTTTCAGTTATTAATATGCAAATTGTGCTGTTTTAAGGACACGTCCGAATTTCTCCAGCAGTGGGCGGGTTACATAAGGTTACTGTGATTCACGACTGTGACAATGGAGGACATACACAAGAGGTACACGTATATGTATATCTGAGATCTATTAAAGGCGTAGTATAAGGCGAGTTACATACACTGATAGTCTCGGTTAATCTAAATTTGGAGAGATGATTGATGATGGACAAGGGATTTAGGTGAGGCATCTTATAAAGTTTTCCTTCCGGAAAAGTTAAAAATACAGCTTCGAATTAAATCTCCAACCGGATCTCGTCTTTGGTAGAATGGGAAATATTTTAATCCTTATAGTGTACCAGTGAGAGTGCTATGCCCAGAAATGGAATACCATTAGACTGGGGATGGGCGAGTCAAGTCCAGCATCTTCCGACCATAAAAATAGTACATAAGTACATGAGATAGGCGAGTTACGTACACCGCGGTAGTCCGAATAGTCTTGGTAACTCTATATTTGGAGTAAGATTATTGGTTAGTTAGATGATTGATGATGGACAAGGGATTTAGGTGAAGCATCTTATAAAGTTTTCCTTCCGGAGAAGTTTAAAAATACATCTATAAATAAATTCAGTCGCCAGCAGTCTTTTGGATAAGGTGAGAATGGGAAAGGTTAGCTTAATCACTCTCGTTTAAAAGTAAGAGTGCTGTGGTATCCACGACTGTGAATGGATGAGCTACTGCTGTAAATATGTCAAAGACACAGATTTAAAAACAACGAGACATGCCTTTGTAGTCTGCAATACATTCATCACCCATTATCAGACTGAATGTCAAGATTTTGTTCTCTCTTCTATTTCCAACAAGTTAAATTGAGCCATTTATAAAACAACAGATCTGCGATTCTATAATTAACCCCTGACAGAATCCGATGGCATCTGCATACCGCGGGATACCAGCAAGTTAGTGGGACGTCGGGATTTCGATCTAGCCGACAGATTGTGTGTCACGCGAGTAACAGATATGCTTGATCGTGAAATGTCCACTGACACGTACGCTGGATAGAATTAAATAAATCATCGGACAGCAAGTAACTGATGAAGATTTACTGTTGCCATCCAGTATCATTCCACCGTGATCAGGTGATCATGTTCGCATTATAAAAACAGGTGCAATTTTTTACATAAATTAAAAACTGCTGATTACATATACGTATGTCCATACGTCAAAGTAAGGTAAAGTAAGGTATTGATTATATCTAAACTAGTTATAAGTTGTAGTCAGAAATCAAACACCACCCTGATTTAGAGTCGCCAACAGATATATCAGAGCTGCCACGGTACTCATATCCGAACATGCACAACAAGTCATACAACTAAACAAAAGTAAACAAGATCCATTCATAGATATCGACAGACGAAAACAGTAAACAAATGCCCAGCTGATATCATCCAACAAAAAGAGGTAATTAACGACAGCTTAAAGTATCCTATCACGATACGCGGAAGACCCTAGCAACAATGTATACCAACATATGGAGGGCTCCTGTCACTTACACTTAAATCGTAATTAGGTACGACCACGACGTCCATATCGAGTCGGCGAAGGTCGCAGAGACTTTCGCCGCGCGTTATGGCCCAACCAGAGTATCGGAAAATCTAGTCGCCTACACAACTTCATTCCAGTTGCTTTTAAACTCGCAAACCAGTATAAGTTAGCTGGCGATTTGGAATAGACGTTTAAGTATCTAGATGTCAGTTAGATTGGTTGATCGTAAAACGCTGCGCGCGCCGCGATCGATCATACGTTAAGTAACTAGGTGTTTAAACATTCAGTTGTCAACGTTGCGGAGATAACCGGCAATCTAAGCCGGTGTGACATGAATTTAATTCTTTGTTACCAAGTTTCTCACACATTTCTCTATCGCTGGACTGATACTAAACCTTATTACGAAGTTTTAAGCTCTAACAGTAAAAGGATGTCATTAAAATTCTCAGGCGAACCAGTTTCTATGAATGCTTTATTACGATTACGAATTACAATGGCGGCTAACTTGACAGCGCTTGCGCATATGACACCGATCGATTACGAGCACATTCAGCACATTACCATAGCATCCCGATGTTGACATTGGCCCGTTATACATAGTAAGCGATATCGGGAGCCCGCATTCCTCCGGTTGTTTTGTTAATGAGGCGCGATTGTTCTGCGCCCACGACGCTTGCACAAGCTGCGCCGGCGCATGGGCGAGCGCCCCGGGCCTGCGGCCTTGTCAATCAAGGGCGAAAACGGCCCAAACATACGAAAATTGTAAAAAGTTCAATCAAATCTAAATCGGTGACGGAAATTGAATTCAGAGTTTTCTGAAATCCCCTTGGATTAATAGTAGATATAGGTACTACTTTAATATTTCGTAGCATTTGTAAATATTATATTTATGTCAAAAATATCCAACGCCCGATGTTGGATAACCAACGCCCGATGTTGGGATCGAACCCACGTAGGCTCTCACGGCTGATGCCTATACCACTCGGCCTTTCGGTCTCAGTTTCATAGCCAGTGAGATACCAGAGGCCCTTGAAATATAATATGTCCAATTGTCACTCAGTATGTATTATATTAAGACTATGATAACAGAGTATCGTGGTATTATACTAATAATAAAAAAAAATTAGTTCAAAATTTAAAACATTTACAACAGCATGGTGACTGTGAAATAATGTAAAACTTCACACGTACATTCGCATCGATTGAAAAAGATACAATATTCCTAACAAACATCTGGATTCGACGTGCCATTCCGATAGTATTTAAACCTAGGACGGCAGATCATTAAAACGCCGCCAATTGAAACTTTTTCACCTACAATTACTCGTATCAACGGCCATATCGCCAGGTAAAAAGACACGTGGGAACGGAAGGCCTAACGAAGTGCCAACATAACGTGAAAAAAGTTCAGTTCAGCTGATAGCCGTGGCGCGACCTCGTCAGAGCACACTTATTTAAAGTAGTCCATCTTCGAAAACTAACAGGAACGATCTATTGATGTACCTTATCTCGTTACAGTAAGGTAGTAAACCAATAAAACAGGGCTGTCAGTTAACTGTGTCGACGTTGTGGGTGAACGGGCCGCGTGAAAAAACAAGTGACGATGACGATACAAACAACAAGGGCACCGCTAGTCTGAGTTGGTAAGCAACAGTCGTTGAGTCTAAGATTTTAACAGTTTATCACGCACTTTTTGGGCGCATTTTGCTGTGTAAATGCTCCGTTGATTTGAATCATTTAATAACGAGAAGCGACGAACCAACTTGACAATGACAACCGCACACATGACACTTGACAGCACATTATGCAATTACACATTGGGTAAATAGTAGAACTGTAGCATCAATATGCTACAGTTCTACGATTTACCCTGTAGTTAACATTTGTCTCTGTCACATCGATGACTCCTTTGTTGGATTGAGAGAAATAGGTGCTCCCGTAGAAGTTCCCGGTAGAGGTCTACTCCTGTGGTTTAACGTGAAGTGATGTCTCCCCACGTCCTAAACGTCGGGAGATAGGTTACTGTCATTGTCCCTGTGCTGTGGCCTCGTTCGCGTGTCACTGCATAAGGATCGGATTTCGTTCCGCAAACTACAGATAACTCGCTGCACGAGTGTACTAGGAAAACGACTTGAAACCCCGACTCTTATAGGTCTCATTTGAATAGGAAATGCGAGCAATGCGAGGTTGTTTTTTATAACAGCGGTTGACCCTAGACTCATGGGAAATAACCAAGGAACCAAGATGTTTTGTCTTCGAGAAATCTTGTTTTTCAGATATACGCCGGAATTGAAATCAGTCCTGTCTGTAAGACTATATAGGCTCCTGGCTTGTGGTTTCTCTCATGGTCATATATATATACCTATATAAGAGAGTGAACAGGACAAAAAGATCGAAGCGCTGCCTTAAATCCCGTGTCTGAGCAGCACATGTATACAATTCATACACATGACAGGATGATTCCCGGCGATAACTTAATATGCCTTGAAAACCCAACATTGACCTTGCATTATATTTGCAGCAGCATGCAGATAGGTATCCTACGTAATCTAAGACTCTGATCAGCAAAAAGAAAGCCATTTGGCGTATGTCGGTCCACCTTGTATCTCCAAAAGCGACGCGAGGTTACACCAGGTCATTAGGCAATGAGTCACCGCATGACCGCGCGAAATGCAACGATCTAATAATCGATATCATCTAAAATATTGACAAAGAAACGCCTAGAACGAAACAGAACAGTAGAATCTCCATACCTACACTTCGAAATCCCAATTGAGGCGAAACGAAATCGTCTAGATGCCCGGTGAAAAAAATCCGTCTCCAAAATGTCAACCATAAAGTACATAGTAACACTATTACACCAGTATCCAGTATTACACCAGTTTGGAAGCGATGTTCTGATTATTGCTCGATCTAATCACTTTATCTAACATAAAAACGGTGTGAAAATAAAGGTGTGGCCCTAAGGACATACAGTTTCAGTTTCTGTGTCTCTAAATCCGGAAGTATATTCATGGATAGCCAGTAACGCTTAGCACATGATTGGTATGTCAGTATGTCGCCGCGAGATAGATTTTCCATCTTTTACCAAATATATCGCGGCGACATATTGTCGCACTGATCTTGTGCTAAGCCTACAAGACGACAAAAGAACTTGACGTTGCGTGATGCAGTCTTACGGTTTTGTTTTGTGCCTTCAGAATGCTACAAATGTGAGGTTACCGAAGCAGAAATTTCCATTATCACTGACGCTAAATCCGGCGATCTAATAATTTGATGTTTAAAATAACCAGGTGACAAGCGAACTCGAAGGTCTGGACGTTCGATGACAAAGAAGTCCTACAGTTCGTGCCCTTAGAATGCTAGTAATGCGAGGCCACACAGATCCATTCTGACTCACGCTAAATCTGGCGATCTAATAATCGATATTGTCTAAAATAGCCGCGGTGACAAACGAAACCGAATGTGACGTGATGCAACCGCCCGAATTTAGTAGCGGTGCATCGGCCTGCGAAGCACGCCGGGTCGCGCTGCTTGCCAAGCCGCTGGCATTTCGCTAATGACACGAATAAGATATTAGCGCGGATAGCGCGGCGCCGCGGAGGTATTCGGGCCAAGTGTCGAAGCAGAATTAACCCAGTAGTATGTCGGGAACGGGTTGCACGTGGAGGTAGTGGGATCAGTCGGTAAGGGCCGCTGGACATCGCCTCGGCTCTGAAGACGTTCAGTCACCAAACGTTGCTTCTTTAGACTCAACCAGACTGACGGGAAGGTGATTTGAGTACACAGGTAAAAATGTAACTAAATTACCTGTGGCTACAGCTGAGCTTATAGATATAACGGTTATAGCCCCCATGGCGACAGGAAAACACGATCTTGTATTCTCAAGCCAAATACGATGCAAAGTGATGATAAAATTGAAGAAGTGACCACCTTACGATTTCTGGGTGTCACTCTTGATCGGTTTTGCAGTTGGAAAGACCACATTAAAGAACTGTCTTCGAGAATCAATCGTTTCATCTACGCTTTAAGAAGAATAAGCCAAGTAGTCTCAACAGAAGCAGCTCTTACTTCTTATTATGGCTATATACATTCCATACTCCAGTATGCGATAATTATTTGGGGCAGATGTACGGACATAGACGATGTGTTTCTTAAACAAAAAAAATGTATCAGGGCTGTATTTGGATTGAAACTGTTGGATTCATGTATTCCTTATTTTAAAAATCACAACATTCTATCTCTACCATCTATTTACATATATAATGCTTGCGTTTTTGTGTATCAACATGGGCACCTTTTTCAGCAAGTTAAAGAAGTATTTAGAAACCCTGTAAGGTCACAATATAGGAATAAATTATATGTGCCTCCATCAAATCTGGCTATGGTAGCGAAGAACTCATATTTTATGTGCATAAAAATTTACAATAAGGTGCCAGACGAAATTAAAGATTTACCCTTTATAAAGTTTAAAAAAGCTTTAAAGAAATGGCTCGTATACAAATGTTTTTATAGCATAAATGAATTTTTAGAATATACGTAGTTGTAAAATTAGCTATAAGTTAACATTATGCATGCCTGTAAGGTAGATTTAGTGATTCTATCAGTGTACGTCAATGTATATTAACTATTGTCATCTCAATTGTACCTAAATCTGTGCATAATAAACATTTCATTTCATTTCATTTCATTTCATTTCATTTCATTGATGCTAGGGACAACTGCGTTCCCCCAGGCGACCGACACGTTAACGCTCTTGGCATTGCAGAAGTATGTTAGCCGTTTTTCTACAAAAAGCGTCGACCGCCCGCCTCGCGACTGGTTCCCGACACCATATGCGGGAGAACACCGTTACAAGCGAGTTATGCAAGACGCATTCAATCTTGCACGCGAGCTTCTAAGAAGACGATATGCAAAACGTGTTCGCGGGTTGTGGAGCTAAGGGTGTAGGCGGGGCGGTGACACCGGGTCGGAGGTCCGGCCGCATTCCTTCGCTGCACGAAAGTGAAACCGCGGCGACGGCTCAGCTGTAGAAAGTACACGATTACATCTCGGCTGCGCCGGACGAGCAAAAACTGCTATCTCCGCGCTCCCGGGAAACGAGCCGCCCCGGGCGACGGAGAAATTGCCAATAACAACTATAGCTAAACGATTCCTTTCATTTACTTAAACACCCGCGCTCGCTCAAATGTTGGGTTTCACTCTAGCTAGCGCCGACCCGAGGCTATGGCTCACAATAAAGCGTTGTATACCCAATAAATCATTGCTGATCCCATCGACAGTCTTACGTAGCCCGATGCATCATATCGCGTAAGACGTTAAGAACTTTCATACTTGTTTACGTAGTACTTATAGCACCATACCTACTTGTAACATCATATTGTGTTTAATTGTGCTACTAATATTAAACAAGTCTAACAACATTTTAGCATCCAATTCGTTGGAACTATTTAATAATTCCTTACGATCTGAAGGCAAACAATGAGTCACCGCGAACAGGTATGATATCAACCCATCGATGACCATCACCATTTACGATAACTGATTACATTGTAAACTAAATACCATATGGGTAGATAAACCGCGCAATCTCTCGAGGAAATGTAACATAAAGAGCGAATAAAAAAGTCTGAAGTCATATTCGACGTACAGGCGGCGAGGGGAAATGAAATTGATTCACAAACTAGTGGAACCCGCTCCGGACCAGTTCAGAGCGACCTCGCGGCTCGAAAATAGCACTTGATCAAACAAAAAAGTGCAATTAGTCCAGCGACAAAAGTTACCAGTCGATGTACGTCAGGAGGCCGACGCACGGCCTTGCGCGGCATGCGTGGAAAGATCCTAGTATCACAACAAAATAAACTCACTAGCTTACTGCCTTGCCTTGTTGTTTATGTTACTTGTTTGCGCATTCAATTGATCTCACTGGAGCGCAAATGTGTAGTAGTCCATATAGCCTATCGAAGTCCAGTCTGGGTTCTGGATGATCAACAGGCAACCAACTAACCGGCTGGTAAGCCTTTAGGAAATATAGAGCACAAGTCAGGTTTTATAAAAATATTTATAAAGTAAACATCGACGCATAGGTTATCTTTACTTTGAGATAAAGCTGCTAAGAGAGTAGGCAATATAATATCGTAAGATAATCGGTATCTAGGCATTTTAAACATTGCTTTGTTCGCGTAGCAACAGTAGAATCCAGTACTTAACTAATACAGTGAAACCCCGTTAATACGATTTTGTAGGGACCTGACAAAAAACGCGTCTTAAGTGGGAAAGTGTATTATGCGGGAAGAAGACAGTGTTTTTTTTCTATTTTTTTTATTTTTGAAGTAAATGTTACATATTAGATATTTTTCTTATACATATATAACTGAATTCGGATGCACAGATAAAGAAAATAAATAAATGAAACAAATTGTTCTAAGGTTGCACAACCAGGGTCGCATTTTATAAAGTTACAATTTACAATTTTTCTGTTTGTTTCTCTTTCTAGCCAATATGTGCGTGCGTCAGAGAGGCAAACAGCGAAATTGTAAAATGTAAACTTTATAAAACGCGACCCAGGTGTATGCGATGGGATCGTGAACTTTACCGGTCGCTTGGTCAGTGCTACAAAGTTATCTACAAAGGAGGACCGGTCGGTAGAATATTTTTTTCCAATCTAATTTTCAATCGATATAGTAAAATTATAATCTTCCTACTTACATCTATAAGTAAATTATGCCATACGTCAATGTAACTTGGTTTACAGATAGCGTAATAAACGGGATGATAAATCGTATTAACCGTACAAAAATGTAGGAAAACATGACTAAACTTGCAGGGACCGGCATAAAATGGCGTATTATGCGGGAAATCGTATTAAACGTGATCGTATTAAGCGGGTTCTACTGTATATACTCCATGTCGGTCATAGTCTATGATGAGTAAGGCAAGGGCAAGCTATCCGATTGGTTAAGCGACTATCAAATTTTAATCACAAACGTAATGCGCAATTGCAATGATATCTTCGTTAGATAGCGTATAGCTGTCGGCTTTGTAGAGGAATAGGTTAATGGTTGTAATTAGTGGCGTATTAGTGTCACTACAAATTAAGCAGGCAAGATTAACATAGAGGTAACAACTATACAGTTAAATAAACCTTTTAGACTGGCCTCTATCTACATATTATTATTAATCTGGCAACACCAGCAAACAAACTTGGCAGTAAAAAAAATTACGTGAATCACGCAAAAATTCAATTTTCTTTGGGTGGGGTCCCCTTTGAAGAGATACCTAGCAAACCACGTAAAAAATTAACTGTGTTTTTAATATACACGTATAAAAATTTTCACGGTTTTGTTTATATATTAGAAATGAAAATGAAATGAAATAAAATTTATTTACGACAAGCACAATGAACATATACACATCTTACAAATAAGCACACGACAACAGCTTGCCATAAAAGGGCCTTATTAGGCCTTATTAGGTGCCTAAAATTATTGTTTTGTTATTGATAACAGGTTGCAGATACAGCAAAGTAAAATATTTGTGGTCATTAGTATTATACTTAGAAGTAAAACAATCTGACATATATGATAGGTGAGTTTAACCTGGCTTTCTTTTAATTGAATATAAATAAAGTTTTACTGTAAAGTCTAATGGTAACAATTCTGGTATTTATAGCAATTACCAACAAATAAATATTACCCATTTTCCTTGAATGTCCAAGCATTCTTCCTTATGTTCTACTTGTAATGTATATTGTGAAATAAACTTGATTGGCAACATAATAAAATAATTCGTTTCAATATCCCGTGTAGTTGTTTCCATAGAACTCTGCGAGAGAAATTCTTATGTTGTGTATATTAAAGTTCTTTCAGTTAACAACAATGTCTAACTTTGTAGTAAGTAACTGTAATATGTGAACACATATATACAAATATACTCAGATAGAGTTTGTATGTATAAGTTTGTATTATAAATAAAATATATTTGCTTAGTTAGATGTATGGCTCAATGTTTATTTGTCTTTGTCACTAAAAAAGCAGCTAATTTAAACAATGGCTTACAAACTGAACAATGTTAAAAAAAAACAACCAGACCATCTCCTACCTACAAACATTACATTCAAGCACAGAATAGTAAAAATATTTTCTGTACATTAAAGGATCTCTCAACTACATAGGTAAAACTACGACAATACTAATGTAAGTGTTATTCGTTATGTTAGTTATGATAGTTATGTGAATCTACAAATACTATAACTTTACTCAAATGCAGGCGGAATGTTTCTAGTAAACACATAAATACTGTTTCTGTACAATAAACATGATGCCAACATTTCTAGAATATTATCAGCTATTGTTTCAAATAATGCCACATAGGTATTTTGATAGTGGAACTTTACATTCACCATTCACAAGCCTTGTTCAAGAAAATAGCTGCCTTATCTCCCTTATCGGGGCAAGTGCCTCTCATCAGTCATGTTTATCAAATACATGCTGATAAGTTCCATAGCTGATACACGAAATAATTTATATTCAATGTCAACCTATATTCACACATTATCAATGGCAAACTTGACGTGCTTGTATAATTAGAATCAATCATGGGTTATTAAAATGCACTCTGAAGTTACAACATTACTTGGTTTGTCATACTTTTATACCAGTCTCAAGGTTAGGTTTATGTATTCACATTGCACAACACTATCGAGTCTACTGACTATTCTCTAACCATCAGAATGCAGTTTTTGCCAAGAACTCACAAAAAGACATACTGTTATTGCCGTGCAGTGACATTGACCATGTAACAGTTTTGTTTAAAATGCAAGCCAAGCCCTTTCCCTTCATGGTGATTTTAACTACTTCCTGCACAGGCAAAAAGCAACTTTGTTTACTTTGTCCTTGGGAACGAGTTTTTTTTTGGGTTTTACGAACAAAAAAGTATTTACTCATTATTAGAGTTTGCTCCTGGAACCGGTATTTCGAGTAGTCTGGAGCCACTATACAGAACCTAACCCCTAATATTTGGTACTCGCGAAAATACGGTTACATACAAGTTTGACAGGTGAAGGGAAACAATAACTAACCTTGCAAAGGGAGTCTGTTCCACGTGGTAGACGTCTGTGATCGGCTCCGTGCGCATGATACTGCGGAGCCTCTCCTCCGAGAGCTCCAGCAGTCCATCACTCGCCGTCTTGAAGTCAGCTCTACTTAAACCACTTATAACACTCATTTTCAACGTGTACTCTTGACGACTGACGACCGAGTCGAGAACTCGAGTTATAAACAGAACTCGAACAAAGATTATAATACTTCCGAACGATTCACAATAGTCCTTGAAATCAACGTATACACTTATCAGCAAATACGAGGCATCAATTAGGCCACATGAAACATTGTAATGCCTCCGGGTTTCTCAAAAGGTAACCGAGTGCTCTCCCTTGTCATTGCGAGAAGCGGTTACGGTTTTATTCAAACGCTCCACTGTTAATAAACACGGTTTTTAAACAAACATTTGTATCACTTCATCATATTATCCGCAATGAAAAGTAAAATAATTTGTTTATTTACACACGCGATTCGGAAAACTTAAAATTGACAAGCGCGGCGCGGACAGCTGCGCATCGACGAGTCGACCGCACTTCGCCGTACACGTTTCTGCCGTTACGAACGTTGCAACTAGTATTCGTACCCGTACCGATACTCTATACTTGACAACTAGTATTTAATACCTGTTCCGTGCGATGCCCGAATATAGCTGTTCTCTATCACTTAACTTGTGTAGTCCTTGTCCTTAACATGGCACTTATGTAGTTTGAACCTAAAATACTAGATGGCGCCTAGGAGTAAAGTGTTCAAATTATAATAATGTATATTTCAATAAATAAGCTTCCTTTTCATTATGTAAGTCACAGAAAATACTAAAAACACGTTATTGATTATAATGGTATATCACAGTTTTATTCTTTTAAGACTTTTCTAATATATACCTGTAATGCTTTTATCACTAGAAGCTACAAAAACTAGTAGCGACATCTGTAGATGAAGCAAACATGTGGACATAGGCGTGAGGCAGGCGCTAAGCAAAGTAAGTAAGGTATGATTTTCAACTTCAGGCACCTTGCTGCTACTAGATGGCGCATTTTTCAATAAATAATTGACACCTACTTTATGCCATGTTTATGCCCCTGCCGTGGAGCGCGAGAATCTAATTGTATGAATGTAGTGTATAAGTAAAATTGTTGGTTTAACGTTATAATAAAAGTCTGCTACTCCTAAACTCCGCTTACAAGATCCAAACAAGCGCTGAACGTTGAGTGAAACGAAGAGATTCAATATAACGCTCAAGACAAATTGTTAATTATAATTAATTCGTAAAAGTCAACTTAAATATGTGAAATTAGGCGATTGGTATACATGGCGACATTACGAAACTTTTAGGCCTAAGTATGTCCAGCAGCGGACGTCTATCGGCTGATAGTGATGATGATGATGCACAATTTCGAGTTAGGCCACTAACAGACAACTAAGTATTGGTTTGATTTCGTTTATTGATTTAACCCCGCGTTAATTAGTGTGGTGACGGCAGTATTAAGAATACATTTGTCACCACCCCAACTCCTCCTGCGGGTGTCGTAATGGATCTTTTTTTAATCAGGTTTCGTCAATAAGCCGTAGTACACAATATCATCCGCCACATGCCTCGTGCCTCGTGGATTGAAGTGTCACTGGCCATTATTTGATAAAAGATTGATGATGGGCAGCAGCGTCATCATATTCATATTCATTCATATTCATATTTATTCATAGCGGACACATTACTTTGATCGCCAATCCGCTTACCCAGCGTGGTGATTATGGGCATTTACCTCCCAATGCGTTTAATACGCATAGTTAATAGGAGAGGCCTACGTCCAGCAGTAGACTATCATGGGCTGATGATGAATTTGTGTAAAGGCTGAGTCACACGGTATGCGTGTGCAGCACGTAGGTACCTACACGTACGTGCATGTTTGCGAGGCGTGCGTCTTGCGTGTTGTATGTAGTGTCGGAAATGTCATAGTAAATGGCACACGGCTTGCACGCCACGCGCACATGCAGGTCACGTGTACGTCTCGCTTACGTGCACGCCACGCAAGTGGTTGTCCTTAAGAACGTGCAGTGCAAGTGAGGCTTCATTTACAAATAGGTAGGTAAGCACAAATCATTCATGTACAAATAAAACAGCTAAGTACTGCGTAATTTCAATTTTATTCTTTCCGTTAACATCCCAGTAATGCTTCATCAATTGTCCAAAAGCTGTGGCTCCGGGTTCGTTGATCTCCTTGAAGTATGGTTCAGCCTCCAGCCGGTCCAACCAGGATTTGCTTTTAGGGTATCTGAGAATGAAAACATTAGACAATCAGCACTCAATGAAGCGCCGCAAATACTCGTCCCTTCTCAAGGACTATGAGTTTGCGGCGCTCGCGATAGAGACCCTGGGACCCTGGTCACCTGACATGAAGACTTTCATGAGGGCCATGTCGGCACGGCTGGTCAACACAACTGGGGACCAAAGGGCTGGCGCGCAGCGTACCTCTCTCAACGCATCGCTCTTGCAGTGCAGAGAGGTAACGCCGCCAGCATTATGGGCTCCATGCCGCAAGCGGACCTGCTGGAGGGTGTGTTCTTTTTATAATAGGATTTTATCTTTGTAGGTAAGTTTAGTTTTAATATTATATTTTTAGTTTTAATTTGTTCTTTTCTTTTGTAATTCTTTGTTTATTAGTATGGAATAAATAAATATAATAAATGAATGTAGATGATGAGATTATGATTCCAAATAGGGTGCGGCTCCACTGACGCTGAGCGAAGCGGAGCTGTGCAAAATTGACCAATCAAAATTCAAAATTCGAAACACTGTGATGCAGTCTCATTGGCCGAGCTCCCACAGCTCCGCTCCGCTCCACGTCAGTGGAGCCGCACCCTTACTCATCGTTCTAATTAATTTTAACCACTTTTTAACCACTACGCTATCATGTTTCGGAGAGCCTAGGTCTCCATTACCAAGCAATAATGCAGCAGTTATGAGCCATTGAGCTGCAGAAAGGGACCTTTCTTAGGTACTACAAAGAGACAGTAATAGCTTATTCAAATACCTTTTTTTCTAAAAGCTTGCAGCTCCTATTTTCTCTTAAAAAGAGAGAATGATAAATATTTGATCACCTCTGCTTTGGACAAAGACGTCTCGTTGTGTATACAGGGTGGAAAGGGACAATGTTCCTTCCCGCTACCGACCGAGTCTACCAACCATTACGATGAACTTTCAGTATGGGACTAACATCGAAATATTAAAAAAAAATTAACCCCTCATACAAAGTGAGTGATTAGTTAGAGTTCAATGGTATGGAAAAGTCAATTTTCGATGTTGGTCCCATACTGAAAGTTCATAGTAATGGTTGGTAGACTCGGTCGGTAGCGGGAAGGAACGTCGCCCCTTTCCACCCTGTATACAATCAAATGGGGGTTGAAGGAAATAGGTGGGTCATACAGCGTTCGCGAAAACGGGCGTCTTTCCTGTGGACATTGTGAATGTTAACGGTTCTGGGACATAGGTACGAAATGTACGAATTAGGTTTTGACCACATAATTCTTATGAAGCAAAAGCCACATATCGGCTTGTATTCGTCCAACAAGAAAATTAGGGTTCTAGAGCCCTTATATTTCATATGCCCCCAGGAAATATCATACCAAAAAATCCTACCTGTCAGCATCCAACACATGAATCCCTTGCATAGCCGTGACGGTGGAGCCGAGCGACACGTCGGCCACAGTCACGTGGTCACAAGCAACATAGTAGCTACTGCCGAGATACATCTCCAGTGTAGCGTACGCGTCTTCGATGAGGCTCAAGTCTTTTTCGGTTGGGCCTGGCTTATTTTCCAACAGCGTCGGTTTCTGAACAAAAGTTAATTTTATGTATATATCATTCGTCAGTAAAGTCCAAAACAAAAAAACTTAAAAAATGCATTTCATCAGAATCAAGCACTTTTGGAACACGATCTTGGTTTTATTACGAACTTAAAGCCTTCAATGCCGTGTGGTGACGGCAGTAAGAATACTTTTGTCACCACCCCAACTCCTCCTGCGGGTGTCGTAAGAGTCGACTAAGGGATTGAATGCCACTGACCATTATTTGATAAAAGATTGATGATGGGCAGCAGCGTCATCATAGTGGACACATTTACCTCCTAATGTGTCTACATATACGTATGTATTGTTAATAGAAGAGGCCTACGTGCAGCAGTGGACTATCATAGGCTGATGATGATGATGAAATCCTTAAACCTTAAGTTCACAAACATTTTTAGTTAAAATTATTGATATTTATTACTTTATTAGTATTAACGATAAAATATATCTAAAACGTGTTTCATATGGTAGATGGTAGACATAATACTTTTGTTATATAAACACGGATGATTGGCAAAAATGAATTTATTAGGGTGCTTTGGGATAATTCCGAAAGTAGTGTAATTCCGAAAATCACAGGAAGATCACTCGTAATTAGGTACATCGTCTTAACTGTCACCTTTCAAAATTACCCAGTGTTTTTCGACATTCGGAATTATCCCAATTCACCCTATAGCGCAATCACAAGTCAGAACCACGTGACGTGACGCTTGAGTAGATCTAGAAAAAATGTTGCACCTTAACAGAAGAAAGAGCGCCGCATTCGCTATTCTATCCCCCGCTCTACGAAATCAACGAATCACGTTTTGTGTAACGATCGAATTTCGTAGAGTGGGGGGATAGAATAGAATAGCGAATGCTCGTTTGGTCTGAATGCACCTTGAGAAATATTGAGTCTTATGACATGAAAGGAAAAACAATACTTAGCGGCTTGCTAATTTAGGAGACGTTTATAAATAACGAGGTAAGTCTTCAATTAGCGTCATAATAAATACTTACAGCAACATCTTGCAGTCGTCTAAACATGATGGTAGCGTCGAAGAACAGCCGCTGGTTGACCACGGCCCTCGTCTGCAGATCGAAGGGGTATAGCGCGGCTTTGTGTTCGCCGCCATACTTCTCTACCAGGTACACAATTATGGCGTGGCTGTAAATATCAAATAAATCGTCGGCTGACAAGCAAAACTCACTATAAAAACTGTCACTACGCTTAGCAACCTCTTATGTCAGTATTAAATCAGAACTGAGATAGGAGCTTTAAATTCAAGTAGGTATTTGTTACTTAGTGAGTTTTGCTTGTCAGCCGACGAAATATGAGTAGTACCTATACAGTGTGTGGCCTACAACAGAGGTGAAAATTTGCACGCAAACGGTGCATTATTACCTACTATTAAGCTAATCTCTAAATCATTTGAATCATTTCGGCATATATCGTATTGAAAACAAAACTTTTTAATTGTATTTTTTTTCTTGGAGTTTTCGTTATTATGAGTCTTTTTACATAACTTAGGTATGTATATTGAAAATATACAAAAAGTTTTTAAAAAATCAAACAAATTGGGGTGAAAATAAAAACAAAATAACTATTATGACTCAGTACCAGGCTACCAGGGGCCTATTCCGGCTATTTCTCGTACCTTACTGGTACACTATGAAGATGTCTTGCGACTGACAAGCTACGATATCGTGATGTCAAGATCCAATACCTACTTAGAGTCCATATCTTTGAATAACAATATCTTCGAACTTAACAATTTTAAAACATCGGGACCTTTACAGGATTATTGCGGATAGTCTAAGCTAAGGAGTCGCCCATTTCTTTTTTGTCCCGTCTGAAAAGGTCACAAAGTGTATACCTATTGATTTAAACTTAAATGATTAACGACTATCATATCACTCATATTTTAACTCTTTATCTGTGTGTAGGCCTAGTGACAATGACAACCCTAGCCTAAAAATGAATAATCATACATTTTCTCGCCAGTCTACGTGCGACCACGGGTGTAACGTCATGCCCGAAACTTCAGGATAATATTAAACGTAAGTTTACGCGATTAACACCCGTTCAACTAATACAGTAAAATGGAAGGACTTTATTTCCCTTGCGAAAATGACTCGATATTTTGTCCTAAATTACTCCATAGTGGAAATTCACCGTTAGATATCTAAAAATTACGATGGGGGCGCGATATATTCAGAGAGCCTAGGTCTTAGTCATCAAATACTCAGCCAATCGACATTGCGAAAATATCGTGTGGAGTTAAAACTCATTATCATTAATTAAACGTATGAATCGAAGATTGCTTAAGAAACTCAGTAGCTAGTTACGAAGGGAGACCTATAATACGTACCTTTCCGCTAAAAAGAAGTCTCCATCCTGTAAAACTGGTATTGTGCCCATGGGGTTGACCTGTAAGGCGTATGTGATACATTGTTAATAGAACAAGCTGAGGTTTTTCTACGGACACATTTTTAATGTTTTCCTTTTTTTCGATGGAAATATAGATAGACGACAACAATATGACTGAGGTTATGTGTTATTTAGCGTCGGTGAATTGCACCAATACCTATTTACGTGCGATTTTATTTAACTTACTTAAATGCAATTTTGACAAACATCCTTAAAGAAAAAGTTCCTTCTTGAATATTAAGCAAGTGCATTGCCCTATGATATTATAGTATTTTATACTTAAAACAGCACTTCGGAATACCTAGCTAAGTCTAGTGTCAGGGGGGGGCAAGCAGGCAGGGGCCCCCACTCGATCCGCGCCTGCTTTTTAAAGAATGCAAAACCGGTTACGGTTTGTATGAAATAACCGATTAAAATCGGTTATGCCCATATAAAAATAATCGGTTTTGCATTCCCTACTGCTTTTCCTTAAACTCCACCGACTGATGCTCGAAAATTGACAGTTCTGGCTTTTGTACTTACGTCGGCGACCATGCGGGCGGCGTTAGGGTCTCACCAAACCAGTCGACGCGGAGTCGGCTTTCGCCAAGTGTTTTACACCACACGAAACGGCGTCGATTAGTCTGGGGAGACCCTTAGACGACAGGCTCACAGCCTCACATTCTTATCGTATAGGACACAACAGTTTCTGTTTTTCTATGACAGGAACAGCCGCGGTACTTAGAAATACCTTTTCTCTGAACTCCGATGAGCGATTCTGTAGGTGCAGCAGCACTGGCTCCTTGTAGATAAACTGCAGACTTTAGAGCGTTAGACGGTGGACTTGAGTCCTGCCGCAGCGGTACCAAGAAATACCTTTTCCCTGAACTCCGGCGACCGATTCTCTAGGTTCAGCAGGTCTGGCTCGACGTAGTCAAACTGCAGACCTAATATGGCGCCGACCACGTGGACGACGTTGGACAGTAGATCTGAGTCCTTGTATAGTACCAGCCGCAATGGTACTAAGTGATAGGTACCTTTTCCCTGAACACTGGTGACCGATTCTCTAGATTCAGAAGGTCTGGCTGGACGTAGTCAAACTGCAGACCTAAGATGGCGCCGACCATGCGGACGGCGTTGGATGGTGGACTCGCGTCCTTCTTGTATAACACTTTAGAAATACCTTTTCCCTGAACTCCGGCGACCGATTCTCTAGGTTCAGCAGGTCTGGCTCGACGTAGTCAAACTGCAGACCTAAGATGGCGCCGACCATGCGGACGGCGTTGGACGGCGGGCTCGCATCCTTCTTGTATAGGACCAGGCGCGGTGGTACGACTGTATCGGTACAGGCATCATCAATAATTTATAGAAGGAAAGGGAAAGTAAACAATGACTTCAATTTCTACTTTACATCGTCAAATAGGTACTGCTAAAACCATGTGTTCATAATTCATCTTTAGAATAGATGGTCCTATTACTGCAAAATATCAGCTATCTGCACAAATCAGGTTTTCGCAGAATCAATTTAATTGAGTATCATGATAATTAAATGAAGGGTCCACGGAAAAACCATGTCCAGTACTTTAAAAAATCAGGGCAAATTCATAGCTTATTCTGTTAAAAACGTGTTTTTTCCTTCTGTAATTTGAATTGACTAGACGTGTTCTTTCCGTGGACGGCGTGGAACCCTTCAAATTCATTATCGAATAACATAATACGTGCACATAGCTGGTATTTGCAATAATAGTATTATTAATCTTACGGCCTGTTTCACTTCACGATCTCTTTTCCCCAGACATATATTATATTAGGTAAAAGAAAGGTCAACTAACATTTATCTGACAGATTTTTTTGGGATGGTGAAAAAGCCCTTATTATGTGGAAAGATAATATCATTATTCTAAGGTACTGGAACAATAAAATAGTGCTTGAATATGGATTATATGGATATTTCTTTAAACGGTTTGTGCAGGTACATTTTTTTGTAATTTCGAAATATTTATGTTTCTTTATTATCAAAAACGTATCAGTTAAGGTACTTACCGCTACTAACACTCGATGTTATCCTCATTTTTGACAGCTATTTCTTGAAAGTGAATAAAAATATTTTATGTTTTGTGGTGCTATCGGACCGTCACACTTCAACAGACTATCTGCCTATCTACAATATCTGTTTCTACCTGATAATTTTATTGCTTATATATTTTTATCAGTATGTACAGTAAAGGAAATGATATTACATATGAATCATATTATATAGGTACCTAGGATTTCGACGAATCGTAGTCATAGTGTTAATTATGAGATCTATGGAGATTATGGGAATGCAATTTCGATCTCACGACAACTCGAAGTCGCGAGATTTCAATATTCAGTCTCTTTGACAAAAATCTCGAGTTTTATAATCTCCGTCGAGATCATGATTAATGTATCTATTTTTTAACTTAAATAAAGCATGTGAAAGTTAACTATGTTTTCGAGGAATTAGAACATTTTTTTTATCAATTTGCTTCATCGCGATCTCGACTGTCTCAACGCATTCTTAGTTTGATGAATCTCGAGTTAAGTTTTTTAGACGAGATTCCTTTTGATTCTGAGGAAATCGGGATTTCATGATTGTCACTGTGACAAAGTATTAAATAACATTAAAATTGATAATAAAAAATAATGCTGATTCATTCCAACCAATCTCGTTCATGATGACAATTACAAACTACGTAAGTGGTATTGCAGTAATTAATTTAATTACATCCCGACGTTTCGAACACTTTACAGGGTCCGTGGTCTGCGCCGACTCAACCGGTAACCGAAGAAAATAAAATAGTTTGTTTCAGAAGACCTTTTAATAGGTCTCTTATGTACGAAATATCATTTGATATTCACAAAAGCTTTACGGTGAAGAAAAACATCGTGAGGCAACCTGCAAACACCTGCGAAGAAATTTAAGGGTGTATGTGAAGTTCCCAACAATTACCTACTGGGCCAGCGTTGGGACCACTCGAAAATAGGCATGTTTGACGTTGAGTTGCGGAAAAAAATGGCCAGAAAACCAACAACAATAGGGCTCTTGGCGGCAGGAGGATACGGGACCAAACCTGAAATCACAAAAAAACTCTCCCACACCAAATGTGCACACTTATTTATTTATATGGAGCGTGTGAGGTGGTAAAACATAAACATCTCCTAACTTAACAAGCTTCTAGCTTCGTCCCTTTCGGTCGTACCAATATGTCTATAAGAGCGAAAGTGACAAACAATACTTAGCGGATTGCTAAGTTAGAAGAAGGGGTAAGAAATTTAAAAAACATTAATAATTGGATCATCCTTTTTTATTTAGCTTCCAGAAGTGTCTTAGCATCTTGCCTAGTAGAATAGCGCCGGGAGTGTTAATTTCCTTGAAGTAGCTTTCTGTCGACAGCCGTTCCAACCACGCTTTAGTCTTAGGGAACCTGCGGACAATGGGATATCGATTTATCAAGGGTTTAGTCAAGAAAAAACCTTTATTTTGTGACCCTTATTCTGTTCGGAAGCGAATACCCCACACTAAGTATAGGATTACAGCCACATAAAAAAACATTTAACCCCAAAAGTCAAATACGACACAGACACCTCTTTTTTTTTAGTTTGACCTGTTTGAAAGGTGCAAATTTTCACTTTTAAAAAGCGGTATTAGACGTAAGACGACGCGGTCTGTTGGGTCCAATCAATCGCATGCGTTGATCGGGGCCGACGGATCGCACCGTATAATACTGCTTTTGAAATATTATTTTGAGTAGTTATTTTACATATTTTAAATTATATAATTTAAATACCTAATTTTAAACTGCAAAAATTAGCCAATCATTTTTTTTAATACTAATATTACTTACAGATAATTATTGGCTAAAAGCCAAGATGCCAGGTCACAACGCTATGTCAAGTGAAAATTAAAAAAGAGGCACTTGCAACGAGGTACTTCCCGGCCGCTTTTTAGGCACGTAACTACAACATTTTATTGCATGTTTGAGAAAAATATTTTTTCATGCAACTGCACTTGTCAATTGACCAAACTTTTTCATGCAATAGAATGAGACGGGTATAGGTAGTACTGGCTGTTCACTCTACCTATAGATAATTTTAGCTTTTTACATGTCAGCGTCAGCGTTTAAATAATTACTCGTCGTAATTGTTAAAAAAAATAAAAATTTCCACCCTTGAGGAGGAAAAGCTATTTTTCACACCACCTATTAGAATACGAGTCTTTTCTTCCCTGTTAGGGATCAAAGTGGCACTTTTCTGTTCAAGGACTTTCTATTGCCAGTATTTGCCAGCCTAAAAAAATACAATGAAATATGAAAATAAACAGTAGGTACGTTCATAATTGATAAAAATTTCTTCAGAATCGATTATTTGCATAAATATTAAATATGTGATATTATATCACTAATATATCTTTTATTTTTCTCATAGGTAGTGTGAAAAACCGGCACTGTGTCACACGGTATCAAAATTATTTTGTCTTGGGCGTTAACGCTTGAATCCTTCATTCCGCTCAGGATTCCACTTTAGAATCTATCCCTACGGTCGGGATTCAATTGTGGAATCCGTCGCTCCATTCAGGATTCAATATACGCCCACGCCGGAAATATACCATTTTGATCCCTTGTGACACAATCTACTATTTCACCCGATTACCTACCCATGAAAACTCAACTTTCTGAAAAGGAGGGATGAAGTCTGTTTACACAGTTACACAGTAAGCTTACTTGTCAGCGTCCAAAGCATGGATTCCGTGCAACGCGGCCACAGTAGATCCGAGTGAAATGTCCGCTATAGTCAAGTGGTTTGCCGCCACGTACGGGCGTTCCTGCAAATATGCTTCTAGCACGGTGTAGCCATCTTCGATGTCGATGATATTGTTCTTCGAGGGTCCGGTTGACTTGCCCGCGAATGCTGGACGCTGGAATTAATGATGAATAATGTAGTCTTGTAAAAAATGTTGACGTAATAGGTACTTGGTATTGTGTGTGTATATTTTATATGTATTCTGCATTCTGGATCTAAGTATTATATAGTACATTACTATAGAGGACGGGAAACGAAGGGTTACGGGCCACGTAGATATATCTGGCCGAAGGAACTGAGGCCAGATAGGGATATGCGGCCTGTTAACCTGTTTCTCGCCGAGATTTGTATAGTGCTTTTCTCAAACTTGCCATGAAATAAAAGGAACCGATTTCGCCGAACCATACTATTTAATTTGTAAATAAACCAATAGTACAGTACCTATCGTAAAACATTAAAAAAACTTCAAATCCTCAAACAGATAAAAAACTTTTTTTTAAATCGGTTTGAGGTATCTTTTTAACTGGTGGTTTAGACATTAGTTCTAAGGTTATTTTTTTCTGTGGCTGAACGTCAAGATCTAGTGTCACAATTTGACGTTTCAAAACAAAAGACAGTCTGTTCGCAGTCCTAGGTGTGAAATAAATACATGAAATCTCTTTACATATCATCTTAGCACATGACACCGGATACATAGTATTTCCGAGTTTAATTTAAAGTAAGTAACATCAACATTCCGTAGCAAGTTTGAGAAAAGATTATTTAATCGTAATTCAAAGCTGGAGGCGTTTATATTACTACGCGTCACTTTGCATACTTGTTAGAGCGTGACGCAACGATGGCAAACGATTAAACAGGGGACCATTTTAAATCTGATTGGCGAGCATCCGGCGGGGCAGCAGCAGCGCGTCGAGCCTCCAAAGGATTTGAACGGCGAGCACGCAGGACACTCGCATACGGTAGCATTTTGTTTAAAGGTCTCTGCCCACTAGACCGTACCATATACGTACCATGACCGTAGCATGAACGTATCAGACAAACAACTATTCTTTTTAGTACAGATGGTGTGTTTTTTAGGCTCTAGTGCGAGAAGTGTGTCATTTTATGTCAGGTCCAAAACTTCGGAGGGCCATCTGTACTAAAAACCGTCGTGCGAGACACGTGCAAAAACGAAACTCGTAACTCGTGTCGATTTAAAACACTCTCTATCGGTCGTGTTTTAAACAATCGCCCCTCGTTTCGAATTTGATGTTTTTCGCACTTGTCTCGTAATGTACTATTGTCTTGAAAAGTATGAGGCAGTGTTGGCCGGCGCTGGAACGTCCTAGTGGGCATAATCTCATACTTTTCAATACAAAGAATAGTTTTTTGTCTGATACGTTCATGCTACGGTCATGGTATAGTCCGGTCTAGCAGGCAGAGACCTTTATACCACGTCGGTGGTAAACAAGCATACGGTCCGCCTGATGGAAAGCGGTCACCGTAGCCTATAGACGCCAGGGGTGTTACATGCGAGTTGCCGACCCATGAAGAACCTGTACACGCCTTTTTTGAAGAACCCCATACTGTAGTCCTTCGGGAAAACCTCGGCAAGCTCATTCCACAGACGGACCGTCCGCGGGAGGAAATGGTTTTCTGAAATGACGTTCATCAGGGCGGCAGCACTGAGGCGTCAGATCCAGAAACTTCTCTAAATTGTCAGAGCGTCTATAGTTTCGTGTTTAAATATTTTTCTCAAACATGCAATAAAATGTTGTAATTACGGGCCTAAAAAGCGGCCGAGAAGTACCTCGTTGCCAAGTTCCTCTTTTTTTAATTTTCATTTGACATAGGGTTGTGACCTAGCATCTTAGCTTTTAGGCAATAATTATCTGTACTGTAGTATTGTAAGTAATATTAGTGTTTAAAAAAATTATTGGCTAATATTTTGCAGTTATAATTAGGTATTTAAATTATATAATTTAAAATATGTACAATAACTACTCAAAAGAATATTTAAAAAGCAGTATTATAAGGTGCGATCCGTCGGCCCCGATCACCGCATGCGATTAATTGGACCCAACAGGCCGCGACCGTCTAATACCGCTTTTTAAAAGGAAAGATATGCACCTTTCAAACAGGTCAAACTTAAAAAAAATGAGGTGTCGGTGTCGTATTTGACTTTTGTTGTGTTTCAAAGATTTGGTTATGTAGTTGACTTATAATTTCTTAGAAAGAAGATACATTTTTTGTGTCATATCATTGTATGTTTGAGAAAAGCATTATACATACATACCTCGGCCATGAAGTGACGGATTGCCGTCCGAATACTATCTGGCCTCGCTTCGCTCGTCCGTCTACATATATTCGGCCGGCAACCAGTCACTTCCCGGCCTCGGTAGTAATGTACTATTAATTGTGTTTATTAGCGGGACGGCTAAGTGGTGTCAACTAGTGGCATACGTTTTCGAGAAAACCCGCATTCCTTTGAAACCGCACGGTGCGCGACCTTTTAGGTTGCAAGGTGTGAGGATGATTTGTTTACTTTGCGTCCACTCAGTTTGTAAACTTACGGAAACACCTAGAATGCACTGGAAGAGTACTCCCGCGTCGAAGAATAAGCACTGGTCAACAATGGCGCGTGTGGCCGGCTCACTAGGGTAGAGGGTTTCCTTGTGGTCACCGCCATACTTGTTTAGGAGGTACAGGATTATTGCGTGGCTGGAATCAAATATAAATAATGTTACTACCAGTATACACTTAGATACCCTTATTCATAAACGTTGAAAATGTCGGAAAAAAATCAAAATTGTTTTTTTCGGGAATGTATGAAAATTTTGTTTTTTTCCGTTTTTTTTCGGATTTTTACAGAAATAATCAATGTCACTGTCACTCCTTGCCATCTGTTTCAATTGATTCTTCCTCGGTGACATCGCGTTCTCCTGGTATAAGTGAAAATTAGACCTAATTCTCCTTGGTTTAGAGTTGAAAATTAAAATGGAAAATTTCATTATTTTTTTCGAAAAAATCCGGAAAAAACAAGTTGTTTGGAAAGAAACGGGATTTAATCTGGAAATTTTCAACGCTAGTTAGGACTGGTATGGGTTGGACTATATTCAGTTAAATTTATTAAAATACTATCGAACTCTGGTAATTTAAGTCAATGATTGTTCGACATCTTTCGACCCATTAAATTACTTGAGTAACCCGGTTCGATATTTTTTAATGTCTGAGTCTCACGTTAGTTATAATTCAATTTTTTTATGAAATCGTTTCTTTTTCCGAAATAACGGGTTTTATATAATGTAAGCGTTAAAAGAGTTGAAGTAGGTATACAGTTTACACCATAAGGGGTAAGGCCATGTATACCTGAACCACCAGCTAAATTGAATAAATAACGCACCTTTCTGAAACGGTCAGGTTTCCATCTTTCAGCACCGGGATTGTGGACATCGGATTTATCTGGAATCACGATACGAACACTTTAAAAATTCTGAATGTTCCAAGATTAATCAGCATCGCGGGTAGTTATCATTTTAATCATTTAGCTGCCCCAACATTACAAGATTCTGGCATTGGTTCTACCGCGAGCAAGTTAAGGTGCATGCAGACCAAAAGAGCATTCGCTGTTCTATCCCCCACTCTACGAAATCAACGAATCACGTTTCGTGTAACGATCGAATTTCGTAGTGTTAGGGGGATAGAACAGCGAATGCTCTTTTGGTCGGCATGCACCTTTAGCTATGAGCTATCGGCTATAAAAAGGATCAAAACATGCAGCAAGAGAACAATGATTAAAAAATAAAAAAGACACGGCGATGTTTCTGTTACTCGGATAGAACAGAGAATGCTCTTTTGGTCTGCATGCACCTTTAGCTATGAGCTATCGGCTATAAAAAGGATCAAAACATGCAGCAAGAGAATAAATGATTAAAAAAATAAAAAAGACACGGCGATGTTTCTGTTACTCGCTCAGCTAGAAGCTAGAAATGTCGTCGTGTCTCCTTTGCTCACACGGGAGCACCCGTCTTTTGGTCGTTTCTTTCTATAGCCGATAGCTCATAGCTTACCCGGTCGCGGTGGGTCCAGTGGCTCTATAGGTATGTACCACTTTTATCAGCAGGTAGTAAATTATACACGAGTGTAGGTAGTCAAAGTTTTGACAATAAGTTATGTTATTTAAAGTAGTCAGAAGATGGGAACACTATTCACACAACATAGACCACCTACAAGTAGGTATTAGTCAGTAGGTACTTTTACAAAATTTGGAGGTTCGGTGGATGACGTGAAAGCGGATTGATACAAGAAAAAAAGGAAATAATCCTGATTATCATGAAACATGTAATGAAGTATGGAAGTTTTCTTCCAACATAATTACCGCTTACACGTGGTCGCTTACAATGGGCCTCATAAGAAGGCTCAAAGTCACCCAAAGGGCAATGGAAAGGGCTATGGCTAGGAGTCTCTCTATGAGATCGGATTAAAAATGAGACCATCCGCAGCAGAACCAAAGTAACCGAAATAGCTAAACTGAAGAGGTAGTGGGCGGGGCACATTGCGCGTAGAACCGTTGGCGTTGGGGCGGGAAGGTTCTCGAGTGGCGGCCACGTACCGGAAGGCTCAGCGTGGGTAGGCCCCCACAAAGTAGACTGATGACCTGGTGAAAGTCGCAGGAGTCCGCTGGATGCGGGTGGCACAGGACCGGTCATTGTGGCAATCTTTGGGGGAGGCCTATGTTCAGCAGTGGACGTCTTTCGGTTGATATGATGGTGATGATAATTGTGTCGACTTAGAATGTGGGCAACAGTAGATAATAGTTACCTTTTTGAACTCGGGAGTCTTGTGCTCGAGTTTAACCAAGTCTGGTTCGATGTAGTCAAACTGGAGTTGCAAGATGGCGCCGAGCATGCGCACGGCGTTGGACGGCGGGCTCGCGTCGCGCTTGTACAGAACCAGCCGCGCTGCCGCACATACTGGAACCAATGCTCTGAGTCTAAGGAGAGACTTCGCCTCCTTATGGGCAATTGTGCACCACAATGAATTTTACTGTCCGGCAGACCGAGGTTTCATGGTCCGATATGGCACGAAAAAACGCATGATTGGCTTGTGCACTTGTCCGTCTTTTTACTCGGAGGTGCGGCATAGTAGCATGAAAAAAACGGATGATTGGCTTGTAAAATCGGACTATCGGGGACGGTAAAAGTCAGTGCAATTCCGGACGCAGTGCACAAGCATTAACACGTTTTTCATAGCTGTCATCTCGGATCGGAAAAATACTGTCCGGAATGGGGAAAAGTAAAATGTCGGACGGTAAAATTACGTATAGTGCACAAGCTACTATATACATTTAATGGCGTGGCATATCGGACCGTAAAAAACCGGATTACCGGACGGTAAAAGTCAGTGTAGTGCACAAACGCCCTATGTGTGTTCTATCGTCTGTACAATGGGTTGTGCTCTGAAGAACTGTTCGACATGATGCCAACGTCCACTTTTCATCATCGCACAGCTCGCCACCGACTGGGCGCTCATCCTCACACCTTACAACCTAAATGGTCGCGCACCGTGCGGTTTCAGAGGAACTTCCTCCCGCGGACGGTCCGTCTGTGGAATGAGCTCCCTGCCGAGGTTTTCCCGATGGACTACAGTATGGGGTTCTTCAAAAGAGGAGTGTACAAGTTCTTATTGGGTCGGCAACGCCCATGTGCTTTCTATCAGGCGGGCCGTATGCTTGTTTGCCACCGACGTAGTATAGAAAAAGGCCTTTTCAATTTTAAGAGGTATTTAAACGTTAAACCACCTATTTTTGGTCATTGAACACAGCCTGCCGTTGTGCGTTGACAGCATGCTGCGGACTGCCGCCGCGACGGGCGATTTAATACAGATTTCACATTGCATCACATTAAGCAGCTCATCTGTCTGCTCGATGGATGGACGATATTCGAAAGAGTACGGGTCACTTTTGGATGATTTTAGTTCAGAACCGGGACCAGTACAGGAAGCGAGGCCTATCAGCAGTGGACGATAAACGGCTGAAAATGATGATGATGATAAGCGGCTAGGTTCATCCATCCAGCAGCTAACCTGGGATGTCGTTGCAGACGCGCGGATCCAGGACTTCGTTGAGGGGGGGGGGGGGCACTGCCCTATGATATGATAGTATTTTATACTTAAAACAGCACCTAGCCATACATGAGTCCAGTGTGAGAGGGGGGAAGTGCCCCCATTGCCCCCCCCCCCCCCTTGAGCCGCGCCTGTGCCTTTGTCTGTGTTGATGTAGTAGTAAGGTGTTTGTATAAGAAATATGGAGTTGTGTATTTGAATAATAATGACGTGAATTCCATGCCTTTATATTATAATCTGCACTACTACCTTCATACAAGCAGTCCAAGCAGAGATCCTTTAATCTTTTGATTAATGTTTTTTATGTAAAGGTTCTTTCCTACGTACCTACGAGCTAATAAGTCAAAGACTTAATACATTTATTCTCAAAATAACTACAATTAATTATAAACAAACTACAATTAGGTACATACAAAATTCAATTTAAAAAGTATAACTAAACTAGATCAAATTCAAAACTAAGTAAAATCTAAAATAAATCTAAAACAGGCCCCTGCGGCATGGTACCCAGGACGCTGGCAGCATTTCCTCGCTGGATTGCCAAGCTAATGCGTTGAGCGAGGAAGCTGCCAGCTCTTGGGTCTCCCGTGGCGTCTCTGAGTCTTTTCGATAGGTCTTTGAAGAGACTCAGAGCGCTAGGACCCCACGGGCCAAAGACTATACTTGAATATTATTATTTTGTTTTTTCTCATAAAAATAAATATGTAGCTAATAACTCTTCTTTGCTAATGGCATAATGATGTTGATGTACTTACCAAAAACATTTGCGTGTATTATCTTATCTCAGTTTGTTGCATACACTTAACATAACAGATAAGTACCCCCAGAAACACCGAATCAACAAAATCCACCGGTATGATAAGGATAATATAATAATAATTGACATTTGAAAGCATGTACCTATGATAACCTATGATAGCTACGTAGCCTAAGGTTTCCATGCCGATCTTTTAAAAACAAGGATTCACTGTGTCGACAGAAAAGGGACAATAGAACAGATACCTAGATTATGTTGGTCCCGTTGTATAAATAAACTTTAAGACAGACATATTTTCCGGCCCTGCATTACTTTTGGTGTACTTATTTATGTCAATTGATACACATACTTAAAATGAAAAACTTTTGAAACTTTAATGTATATGTGGGAACTTGCATGAGGCATAACACATGTACAATTTATAAATACTTTCTCTAACGAACTTGATTCAATTTTCACCTACCTACGTTACCGCAAAAATTTGTTTCGTTCTTAAAGTTGATTGGCCCGTAGGTATGACTAATTTTAGTAATTATTTCTAAATAACTGCAACGCTTTTTGATTCCCATTCATACATGAATCATTCAGAACAGAATCTCCTTCTCTTATAAGTTACTAAGTAGGTTGAATGCTTAAAAACAAGAAACCGGTATTTCATTCTCACCCGACAACATTTAATAAAACAATAATCACAAGTATCACAACACTATCACAGTAAACCTATAAATTAAATGCACGAAACCACATCACCAAAATATATAAACCAAATTAGCTTTACCTTTATTAAAATAAGTAGTCGTTAATCTCATGTTGTGAAGCGTTACTGTCACTACACGTACGGTGACTAAATAACTGCAATGCTTTTTGATTCCCATTCATAAATAAACGATTCAGAACAGAATCTCCTCTTCTTATAGGTCTAATTAGTAAATTAAATGCTTAAAAACAACAAACCGGTATTTCATTCACACCCGACAACATTTAATAAAACAATAATCACGAGTACCACAACACTATCACAGTAAACCTACAAATTAAATGCACGAAACCACATCACCAAAATATATAAACAAAATTAGCTTTACCTTTATTAAAATAAGTAGTCGTTAATCTCATGTTATGAAGCGTTACTATCACTACACGTACGGTGACACAGAGAGGCGCGTAGCAACTCACTCGAAACAACAACACGAAAATAAAACGCCACTCGGCCTTGGACGGCGATCAAAGTACAGTTACCATAGTACCATGGCGCCTATCTTATCAATGGACTGAGTGGTCGTGTGAAGCAATTTCTATTATCATTCTTGCAGGCGTACTGAGTATTGTTAGAAAAACCTCAAGTACCTATTTGATTGGTAAATCTGTTCAGATGCATATGTATCTTTTTAGTACAGATGGTGCATTTTTTAGGCTCTAGTGCGAGAAGTGGCTCATTTTACGTCAGGTCCAAAACTTCGGAGAGCCATCTGTACTAACTTTTCGCACTTGTGTCGTAATGTACTATTCTATGCTCATTTCATTTATTTTTGAAGCCTTGGATTTGCTCATATAAGTATTTATGAACTCGACGACCTACGTACTTAGTTTCCAAGATATGAGACATTTTAATGCTATACTTGTAGTAGGGGACTGAGAGTATCTGATGATGTGTTTGTGTGTGTGTGTGTGTGTGTGTGTGTGACTGTGTGTGTGTGTGTGCGTGTGTGCGTGTGTAAACATAGATAATGCGACCATATATAACATGAACGTCTAACACCAGCTCAAAAATGCCCCCAAAAACAATTGTTCAATTGTGCCAAGATGGGCAGACCAGCGGTTTTCTTACACCGCGTTGGCGCTACATCTTTGACAAATGTTTATAGAATATAGCCAATCAAAACTATTTTTAAATGGCGGTTTAAATTTTTATAGGTTGACATTGAAATTCTTTCATCTCCTCTTCGTGATGCATTGAAGAGGAGATGACACTAGTCAACTAAAATTCAGAACCGATTTTGAAAGGCAATTTAGTATGGCGTGCGGCTTCCATGTTTTATTTATTCGTAGCATAGATGGAACTAATCATTGCTAAAACACAAAGTTCGATACGCGTACGATTCCGTATGCGAGATACGTACATTTTTGCGATGAAGTCCAATCTACATTACTTAATAAAAAAAAACTCTATTTTATTAACAACAATTTATTTTTTGTCTATACCTATAACATTTACAAAAAGATTCTTATTTTCTACTTAACTACCTACTAAGCGTATCTGAATACAAAGTGGCAGTTTGTCACTTCATTTTTACTTATAAATTATGTAAAAATCGCATAGATTAGCGAACATTACTGTGTAGTTTTGAATTGTCTTGCATTTTCCTCCACACAGCTCTGGCTTTTAACATTATTCAGGTTAGAATCAGATGATTGCATACCATTGTATCAATATCAAAGAAACAAAGTAATGTCAAGAACGCTTAGCCACTATTTTGTCACAGTAACAGGTCCGACCATTGTCAATACTGTTTCACCCATTTCATGCGACCAAAGGCTACGGTTATCGCTTACCATAGATATTTGGACCAAGTGTTTGTTCGAAAAAAAATATCAAAAATAATCCATGCGAAAATTGTCATAACTCGTAACCTTTGCAAAATAAAAACTAGTTTTAGGCGATATGAAGGGTCCACGTAAAGAACATGTCTAGTCAATTCAAATTACAGAAGGAAAAACCACCTTACTTTTAACAGAATAAGGTGTGAATTTGCCCTCATTTTTTTAAGCACTGGACATGTTTTTTCCGTGGATCCTTCATATAATATGTATAACGTTGTTTTTTGTAATTTAATGTTGGTGGAAAAGAAGCATATGAACCGTCGCATAGTGTGCGGCAATCGCAGCCTATGAACGCCAGTGACTTGAGTAACACTGATATTTTATGAAAGAAACACATTTACTATCCAAAATTGAACCCTGTCCCATCATAGAACCTTGTCATGCTCAATGATATAATAAGTAAAGATATGTTACACCGGCTCTAAAATTGAAGCGCTCAGATTGCGATAATTCTAACAATCGCTCTTAGTTCTACCCAGACCACCGAGAGGTGTGTACCACTGCCGAGTTCTCGCAAATCACATGAACTGCGCCCTAAAATGTCATTTTACGTTATACAATAGTGAAAACCACAAAATAAAATGCAAAAATGCCCTTAACATCATGCGCAATTAAACTGATTTTTTTTTTTCAGTTTTAGTATTTATTGAAAATAAATAGGACGCCATTTTCACGTTGTTCACAGACTTCGAAAAAAAGACAAGCTTATGCTGTTTTAGATCGAGAGTAACAAAGATAAAACAATGTTTATCAATAACAACCTTAAAAATGCAAGCGCGATTGTCAAATGCTAGTTGTCTCTTTTTTATATATTAAATTCGAGTGTATGTATTTTGCCATCTCTTTTACGCATTTTGAAGTATGAAGATAGGTGTATGCATTGATTTAGAATATATAAGTGGATCCCCAAACAGCTCAAAAAAATGGCCCCAAAAAATGGGCTGCAGAAGTAAATATTGCGGTCCTTTTGCTCCGCTAGTCAGTTCTGACAGTTGACATTTGGTCTCCTTACGGTATAGCATCATTATTCCTTAAACATAAAAAGTTTCTACTATTTTGCGGTGTTGTTCGCAAATTTGACACTTATTGCTCACTTCACAAAGTTTTTTATTATTTGAGTTTTTTTTTATTATAGTTTATTGTAAGTGAGCGTTATTAGCTTCAACTGAAACATGATAGAAGTGACTTTTAGTGCCACTTTTCTTGGTTTTTTTGTTTGGCTCTGTGCGTCCATTTAAACGTAGAAAGTCAAATTGTACGAATAGTTACTACAATTTGATTTATAACGTCATGTTGACATGGTTCTATGGTGGGTCAGGATTCAACTATATCTGTAATACATGTGATCTTCAATCGCAAGTCACTTACTATTGAGTTTAAGTTTTTAAGCTAACATTGCCATTTACATTATTAGTAATGAAGATTAAATTATTGAGCTCCCGATATTTAGGAACTGTTGTATTGCAAATGCCACCTTCACTGAGTAACTACAATCAAAAACGACTACTACAAAGAGGAATTATAATATCAAAAGCTCAATAATTTCAATTTACGTGGTAAATATACCAAATATCCTGTATTAAGGTTGAAGACACATTTATTAGCATGCGTACGCATTTTGTCTATACAAAATGTCAGTTTAGTATGGAACCGCGTCCAGCTTTCCGCACGCGTACGCATGCTTACACGTTTCATACTAAACGGCCAATTTTATTAGACAAAATGCGTACGCATGCTGATAAATGTGTCTTCACCCTTAGTCATACTAATAATACTATTGAGTTGACAGCATACTACATACAAACAGTCCGTCCGACGGTAACCGGTAACTGTAGCCTATGGACGCCTAGACAACGATCACAATTGTCGCCGCGAAACAAGTCGAGATCATCTGAAACTAACCTGAATCAGGACGTTAAGCCTAGGGCTCCGCTAGCGGGTCAGGAAGCCTCTGCGGCCGGCAAGCACTCGTTTACGATGTCGATGATCTCACGTACCTCGTCTTCTGATAAACGTTCTTCACTCTCTTGGACTATCTGAAATTTAAAAATAGTATATCACTAAGTGGTCGGGACGAAAGGGCGGGCCTATATTTCCGGCCAAAGTATGTATCATTTTTCGACAAAAAAAATGGACGGAAAGTCTTTATAGAGTTGAATCTCTTAACACGTTCGATGCTAGTGACACAACGTCTGTGATCAACAAAATTTGACCAGTAACACACATAATACATGAGCATTAGAGCAAACTGAGCCGTGTGGTGACGGCAGTAAGAATACATTTGTCACCAGCACCACCCCACCTGCGGGTGTCGTAAGAGTCGACTAAGGGAATAATGTGTCACTTACCATTATTTGATAAAAGATTGATGATGGGCAGCAGCGTCATCATAGTGGACACATTACTGCGATCGCCAATCCGCTTGCCCAGCGTGGCGATTATGGATATTTTCCTCCTAATGCGTTTATACGCATAGTTAATAGGAGAGGCCTACGTCTAGCTATCATAGGCTGATGATGAGAGCAAACTGATTAAAGTAATCTTACTTCTATGCCAGAAGCTTAGAAATACGAACGATTTTGACACAAGTGTCGTGTCGCCGGCACAGATGCATGTCACTGGCACGGGAATTCTATCAGATAATTTCAATACCGGACCCCAACAAGTTAATCTGTACAGTTTAACACGTTGGGGCGTTTGTGGCGCAAAAATAGTCAAAGTGGAATTCTTTACCGGCACATGTGTTTCCGCATACCTATAAGTTGGGACCCTTTAAACGAAGCGTGAAGAAGCATCTAGCGGGCCAGCAAGGCGGTGGCAACTAACAGGTTACTGATTGTCTCCTGTTCGTTGCCGCCGCGATTTGGGCTCTACTTTTCACTTACGATCAGGTGGAGTGGAGCCACTTTGTTGTGCCAACATAAAAAAAAAAAATGTTTCCTTGTGTAATCCCTCAACTAGCCATTAAAAATGACAAGAGAAAAAAGCTATATCAAAATGCACCAGAAAGCAAGCCCAGCCAAGTTGCAATGTAGCTCCTGTGCCGCACATAGTTTTTGTTTACATTTTTAAAATGTCATGATGCCTATGTCACAATTGACCACAAATTTATGTGGAATGGACATTAGAACGGAGGACTTTGCCGTCCTAGGCCTGCAAAGTGGGATATACTATTTGAATTTTTAGATGTGACTACCTAAGCAGCATTGTGATGGCAATAAGAGTATGTTTGTCACCAATTATTCATGTGGATGTCATACGAGGCGACTAAGAGATTGAAGTGTCTCTGATCATTTGTTGACAGAAAATTGATTATACAGCATCATCAACACCATAGACTGTGATCCGTCCATGCACGTAGATAATAGGAAAGTCCTACGTCCAGCAGTGGGCTCAGATAAGATGATGATGATGTTGATGCTTGTACCAAATTCTTTGTTTCGAAGTTACACAATTATTCAAAAATTAGAAGATTCAAGAACATAGGTGTGCCAGAATGGTAACCTGGGTCGCGTTTTATAAAGTTACAATTTCGTTGTTTGCCTCTCTAACGCACGCACATATTGGCTAGAAAGAGAGGCAAACAGCGAAATTGTAAATTGTAACTTTATATAACGCGACCCTGTAGTTCTATCTGTACAGGAAACTGGCAAAAATCAATACTAACAATCAACAGCTCAGCTGTTCTCTGGCCAGAGTCACTAACACTCGGTAACGTAGCATAGTTTTTTTTCTCTCTATTAATTATTGACAAAATTGAATCCTGATGGGCTATAAAAACGAATACCTATAAGTTATGCGCTCCGGTGTAGCACATGCAGCTATGAGCTATAAATGTCACAGTGTCTCTTTTGTTTACACGAGAGTGCATATCTTTTGGTCCTTTCTATAGCTGATAGCTCATAGCTTACTCACTCGCATTGGGACCAGTGCCTTACAACACCCATGGGAAAAGTCGGGGTGGTAACAAAAGTATCCTTATAAATATTTTATGTCATACACCAAAGAAAAAACTACCAAGATCACCAACATCCTAGGTGGACACAATAAGTTCAAATGTATTCTTACTACTGTCACCACACAGCAGAGATTAGAGTACCAACCAATTGAATTTCGAGTTCAGTCCTTGGTGGACTGTTGACCATCATGAGCTTCTCAAGCTTGGTGAGCTTGAACTTCTTCATGGCTTCTAGAAACTTCTGTATGGCCTGCGCAGTCTGGGTCTTACAGTCGGTGTCTTGCAGATAGTGGACGGTCTGCAGGGGGTAATTTCTTCATTAATACATCATTGTCATTGATAATGTCTACATCATTTCTATTAGCTAGACATATGATCCCTAGCTATGTAGTCCTACACTGCAAGGCTATGTGCAAGGCTTGTGATATTTCTTTTTTTTATGTGACGAAGGTAGGCAACTGAGCTCTCAGCCCATCTGATGGAAAGCAGGAACTGTGGCCTATGGACATACTAACCAAAAAATCGCCTATCTGCTGCCTACCCTGAGGACTTAGATGGATTGCCTCAATCTATGCCAGTAATTACACCGGCTATGTTACCCCCAAACCGAAACATAGCAGTGCAAACACTGCTATTCAGCGGCAGGTTACTGGGTAAGACGGTGGTAGCTATCTGGGCGGACCCTGCACGAGGTCCTAACACCAGCAATGGGTATAGCATATGGGTTATTTATGGCTGACAATAAACCTGTTGTAATGAAATTGTAATGAAAACATGTCGTAAGCAACACTGACTTTTCAATACTTTTGAAAAATTAAATTAGTAAGTTGAGTTACAGTATAAGAATAAGATATCTAGTCTTCAAGATTGACAGTTTTCCTAGCAGTTAGCATATTTTATTATGGTAGCTACCATAGCAACAAGATGTAAGGGACAAAAAGTAGATGTTTTCATGGAATACTCCTTATACATACACAGTGTTTTTTGAATCACTAATGTACATTATTTTAAGTTTATTTTTAAGTAACCTATAACTTGTATGTTGTTATAGTTTTAAGTTTATTTTTAAGTAACCTATAACTTGTATGTCTGGTTAAACTGTAAAATTCGTTGTTGAGATTGCCAATTCCGTTATGTGTAAATTTCAAATTTGACAAAAGAAGACTGTAAACATATGTCATTTGGATTGATTTTTCAGT
This sequence comes from Thaumatotibia leucotreta, assembly GCA_025490895.1. Classification (NCBI taxonomy): domain Eukaryota; kingdom Metazoa; phylum Arthropoda; class Insecta; order Lepidoptera; family Tortricidae; genus Thaumatotibia; species Thaumatotibia leucotreta. The sequence goes on along the minus strand of JALPQI010001342.1, from coordinate 41,876 downwards.
TCCTGAAATCGTGGACATAACGGAATTGGCAATCTCAACGACGAAATACAAGTTGGTTGAAATAAATAAAATAAAATAAAATAAAATTATATTTATTAGGGTGTCCCTTATTTTAAACTCAAAAACATGATCATATTTTCACAAGCCAAAAATATATCTGACGCACACATTTTGATGATGCTCAAGCTTATCAAGCAGCTCCTCAATATCTTCATAATTCAGAAGAAGAATCAAGAGAGACTATGTAAGGGTAATTTTCGTTTCATGTGGAAGATCTCAAATAATGAAGTGACGCAAACACATTAACATTTACATTGTAAAGAAAGTGGCATAAAAAGCGGCATGAATTGCAGGTACAGGATTTTTTTTTAGGTAAGGTATACTGATTTATGGCATATGTGTTACTAATTTGTAAAATAAGGGACGCCCTGTCAATTATATCCCACCAGCTACACTTAAATTTTTTTCTGTATTGTGGAATATGATATGATATACTATTTCAGCTTATTGTAGGCTGACAAGCAAAACTCACTATAAAAACTGTCACTACTCTTAGCAACCTCTTATGTCAGTATCGAATTAGAACTGAGATACAAACTTTATTTCAAGTAGGTATTTGTTACTTAGTGACTTTTTTTTTTTTTTTTTTTTTTTATGCTATAGGTGGCAAACGAACAGACGAATCGCCTGATGGAAAGCGATTAACGTCGCCCATGGACACCCGCAACACCAGAGGCGTCGCAAATGCGTTGCCGGCCTTTAAGGTGGGAGTACGCTCTTTTCTTGAAGGTTTGAAGGTCGTATCGGTCCGGAAACACCGCTTGTGACAATTCGTTCCAAAGTTTAGCTGTGCGAGGCAGGAAGTTACGAGAAAAGCGCACAGTTGAGGACCGCCAACCATCTAAATGGTGAGAATGAAAACATTGTCGCGTAGGGCGGTGGCGGAAAGAAGCGGCAGGTATTAATCCGAACAACTCCTCGGAACACTCCCCGTAGTACATGCGATAGAAAATGCAGAGCGAGGCCACATCTCTACGCAGCGCCAGGGTATCAAGCCGATCAGAAATACGTTGGCAGTTGACAACTCGAGCTGCTCTCCGTTGGATGCGGTCTAGAGGGAGAAGCTGGTACTTAGGTGCCCCTGCCCAAAGATGAGAGCAGTACTCCATATGCGGGCGAACCTGCGCCTTATAAAGCTGTAGGCGGTGAGCCGGCGTGAAGTACTGCCTCGATCTATTGAGCACACCGAGCTTCTTCGAGGCCAATTTGGCCTTACCCTCTAGGTGGACGCGGAACTGGACATACTTTTGCTTGTCAACTGACAATATTATTATAAAATCTGCAGCAATGCAGATAAGGAAGGGCATAGTCTAAGAAAAATAAAAAAGGAACTGGTATCCAGTCCTAATGAGGAAGGAATCAATATTTTAACTAAGGCTCGGAACCGTTTTTTTGTCGAGAACCTTGAAATAGCCCAATATTTAAAATGTTTTATATTCTTTATGTAGTACTTAAAATGTTATGAAATTACCGTCGTATTTTTAATTTACTCCATTAAGAAAGAATTGATATACCAAAGAACAAAAAACAACGAAATTCGAACCGTTCTTTTGTATGGAGTAAAAACCGTATCTGAGCCCTGATTTTAGCTACTTTAACACTGTTTCATTTATAGAAATGAAGTTGCAACTACCTCGTATGTGACAGTAGCTAGTGAGCCTTCCCTCTTGTGCTTCTTTTGAGTGCTATCTTTAAGCTGCTGGAGTATGTGCATCACCTCGTAATTGCACAGGAATGCTGCGTTCGCTTTTAAACTGAAAGAAAACATGGAACGCAGTTAGATAATATTGGTTTGATATAAACGGTTGGTAAATAGCAGATATTTAAGTATGTTTTAATATATCATAGTTAAAAACGTGAGATAGTATACATTGTAATATTGCATTGATAAAATATAATTACGTTTCCATGTTGATGAATTAAGTGGAAAAACAACCGCGCAACCTTTCAACGATTTTATTTCAGTAATTAGAAGAAAAAATCTGAGTTCAAATTGAATCAAAACAAGATAATATTTCTGTAAAACACATTAACACAAGCATTGAAGGATTATGTCGACATTTGACCGACTGGTCCGACTGACAGTTGACAGTAGTGACGTGACACTGACAGAGACAGATTTTTTTTCTATCATTTTTCTTATAAATTTGTTTTGAGGTTGTGCTACATTGCTTGACATCATTATAAACGAACGAACAATACAAAATTTTGGGCATTTAAGATATTCGAGAAGGAAAAATAAGACCTTTAAATGTACAAATAAATAATAATTTGCAGCCAACTAGATATTATGATAACGTAGCCTACTAGTATATTACAAAATGTGATAAATAAGAAATCGTCTGTTTTGTCATACCCTTATTTTGCAATGGCTATGGCTCTAAGGACTTTAATTTCTAAAGTCGCACAAATTAATAGTATACAAGTAATTCATTATTACACTCGACGCGGGTTGCACCACTATCACTGCTCCAATACTTTTACCGGACCCGTGAATGCCTCTTACGGTCATTATTTGAAATTACCAATACCTAAAAACAAGTTTTTAGCAACTTATGTGTGGATTGATGGAACTGGCATAAAACTGCGATCCAAAGATCGTGTCTTAGACAAAGAACCGTGTGATTTGAAATCGCTTCCCAGGTGGTCATTTGATGGTAGTTCTACTGGCCAGGCGAAAACAAATGACTCGGACACGCTTTTAATTCCTGTTGCAATGTATCAAGACCCTTTCAGAAGAAGCCCGCATGTTATCGTTCTATGTGAAACAGTGTACGGTGATGGAACTCCTACGCTCACAAACCACCGAGCTGAATGTGCAAACATTTTGAGTAGTATTTCTGATCAAGATCCCTGGTTTGGAATTGAACAAGAATATACTATGTTTAATGAAGAGAACTGGCCGTTAGGCTGGCCTGGTCCGCGAGGGTATCCTGCGCTTAAGAACAAATTTTCCTATTGTGGTATTGGACAACATGTCGTTGGGAGAGAAATAGTTGAATGCCACGCTAGAGCTTCTTTGTATTCTGGCATTGATTATGGAGGGAGTAATGCAGAAGTGATGATGGGTTCTTGGGAATTTCAGGTTGGAACTACCCCAGGAATTAAGGCCGCTGATGACTTGTGGATAGGACGTTATTTACTAGAACGTATAGCTGAGAATTTTGGAGTTACTATTAGCTATCACCCTAAACCAATGGGAGAGCATCAACCCGGTATAGGTTGCCATCATAATTTCAGCGTAAAAAAGATGCGTGGTGAGGGTGGTATAACTGAAATAGAAAGAGTGTGTAAAGTTTTGTGTGAAAACCATATGAAAGATATGACACATTACGGTCTTGGCGACGGTGAAGCTAACAAGAAACGATTATCAGGAAAATTTGAAACAGCTTCGTTTGATACCTGCAAATGGGGTGTAGCTGATAGGACGGCGTCCATCCGCCTGCAGAGAAGTGTAGCGATAGACAAGAAAGGGTTCCTTGAAGACCGTCGTCCCGCAGGGGATTGTGATCCTTACAGAATATGTTCACGTATTGCACAAACTTGTAAATGACTATCTAGCTACCTACCTATCTAGAATAAAGTAAAAGAAAATCCAAAATCTGAATTGATTCCAAGCCTCCGTAAAAAAAACATTTATCGTCGCCAAAAATCAGAAAGGAATATTTAGTGCCTACTTATAAGACATTCTTCTTACAGGCATAGTGTCAGTTATACATTAAATATTTAATACAATACTGGCCGAACGTCATAAAATAAAAATCTAGAATAACAAATGCTAACTAAAACTTCAAATTCAAATATGTACCCCTAGAAGACAACATCCAGAACTATAAAATTTCAAAATTTTCCAGTTTAATTTCTACAATAAAAATGAATAATTTAATGAAATTATTGTTGTACAACAAATCTCGCTATGTTTTGCTGACATGTAAACGAGATTTAATGGCTCATAATATAAATCACATCATGAATAAAAAAATTATGGACAAGTACCTACGATTGCCTTGGCCTTGCAACAAGATCCTCGCTACGTATTGTTGGATTGACGGATCAGGTATAAATCTCCGATGTAAAGACAGAATCCTTAGTTGTATGCCGTACTCTGCAGATGCGGCTCCAGATTGGGCCTTCGACGGCAGCTCCACCGGGATGGCGAGCACCGAAAACTCTGATACCAAGCTGTTACCTGCCGCGGTCTGTAGGGATCCTTTCAGAATGGAACCTCACGTATTAGTCTTGTCTGAAGTGTATTTGGGTGATGGTAAAGCAGCTTCGACGAACCATCGAATGTTTTGCAATGCGTTATGCCAAGCACATAAAGACCAAGACCCCTGGTTTGGACTGGAGCAGGAGTATGCCATGTTAGACGTCGATGGTTGGGGCTTGGGATGGCCTAAAGGTGGTGGATTTCCAGCCGTAAAGTATGAATATTCATACTGTGGTGTCGGTGCGAAATACATAGCCGGAAGGGACATCTGTGAAGCGCATACTCGTGCTTGCTTGTACTCTGGTTTGGATTTTGAAGGCACTAACGCCGAAGTAATGCATTGCAGTTGGGAGTTCCAAATAGGCACAACTCAAGGCATCAAAGCACCTGACCATATGTGGTTAGCACGATATATTATGGCTCGTGTCGCTGAAGAGTATGGAGTACAAATCACTTACCATCCGAAGCCAATGGGCATGAAGCATCCTGGATGTGGAATGCATCACAATTTTAGTACCAAAAAAATGCGTACTGCACCAGGAGGTTTCAAGTTCATTACGGAATGCATAGAGAGATTGAAGAAGAATCATATGAAACATATGAAAAACTACCAGATGGTAGAAGCAGCAAATAGAATGAGATTGTCTGGTCAGTTTGAAACTGCTCCGTTTGACGAATTCAGATGGGGTATTGCTGATCGAAAGTCTTCTATCAGGCTCCAAAGACATATCAAAGAAAAAGATTTTGGATTTATGGAAGACAGGAGACCATCAGCTGATTGTGATCCGTACATGGTGTGTGGCTTACTTTTGGAAACGTGCTTGGGGAGTGGCAGCGGTGGCGGCTGCAAGTAATAGGGCGTAATCATAACAAACTGTACTTACTAAGTATGTTCCTGTGTAACCTAAGAATTATCATTTTGGTATCTGATGTTAATAGCAATTTTGTAAAAACCTTTTTAAGCCTTTTGAAGTTTTAGCTTTATTAGCTGTTAATAAAGTCTAAAATTCAACTTACCTGTCTTGTACTTCCTAACTTACCTAACTTCTTCGGTTACCGCAAGTATTACATATGAAATAACACTATGAAAACGGATAAACTCGCGTTTATTAACTAATTTTAACTTCATTCCCGGAATTTATTTTATACGCGAGATTATCCGTTTTCATAGTTTTATTCATGTGTAATCCTCACGGTAACCGAAGAAAATATTACCTGACTATAATTCGGTGCATGGCGAGAAGCTAGGTAACACGAGGTATTTCGGTGAAAAAAAAGGGACTAATTTATGACAGATTCAAGTTCAAATTTCTTCTACCTTTCATCTCGAGTTATCCAATTTCTTCACGCCATGCACCGAATTAACCTTTTGAACGCCAAGAACTACTAAAGAGATCGGGTGTAGTCACCTACAACGCCAGCAGCCTCTAAAGTGGTCATCGATTAATCTGTCAAAATAACTGTCTTGCTGACAGATAAGGTTAATTTTCGTTGTTTTAAGATACTTAAGCTAAGGTTAAGCAGAGATACTGGCGTGTACAGATATAGTGAGAAATGACTTGCCTTCGGAAACGTTCGTCAACGTCATGCTGTTTCAGTCTATCTCACTGAGACTGACAGTAATAGCTGTCATGCTACTTCAGTCAGACTCGGTGACACTGCCTGAAACAGCATGTGTTTACGAACGTTTCCGAAGGCAAGTAATTTCTCACTACACTTGTATGTCATATTTTGATGCGAAAGACTGCGTCTGACTGACTGCTTTTGTATTTGACGAGGGGTCGAAAAGGTTAATTGCTATTTTCCATCCATGTCACATTTGTCTAAATACAGTTCAAATTCGCCTGGCATCTGGTTATCATCGTAGTGATAACCAGATGCCAGGCAAATTTGAACTGTCTTTGGACAAATGTGACACGGATGGAAAATAACTGACTGTATAATCGCTACCTAATATAAATACCTACACAAGCGCGAAAGGCGGGAGTCATTAATTTCGTAACCAAATGTTCATGTTGTCTTTTGTTCGTGTTTATAGCCGATAGTTCATAGCTTAGTAGCTCGCGGTGAGACCGGTGCCTAACGCCGCCAACGACTAATATGTCGGCATCACAAGCTTCAACGCCAAGGACCGGTATATAAGTCACGGATCTCAGAGAAATATAGACCTACATGCACTTGCGTAAAGTTAAAATTCAATTTGACACTTTGTGACTGCGTCTGAGTGACAGCTTTTATATTTGACGAGGGGTCGAAAAGGTTAATTCAAATATATGAATCATTCCACTTACGTCATTAATCACTTATCAGCAATCACCGCCGGGCGAGTATCGCTGTGTCTCTTTTATTTACGCGGGAGTGCGTATCTTTTGTTCGTGTTTATAGCCGATAGTTCACAGCTTCGTAGCTCGCAGTGAGACCCAGTGCCTTACACATACAATATGATAAGTATAACCAGATGACTAGTTTGTGAAAATAAATGTTGGTGGCTATGGCTATTCAATCTTGTTTACGACATATTGCCAAGTGTGTAGGGCGTCTTTGGTACGATCTTACAAAAAATGTTTTATTAATTTGTTTCTTTATTTTTTTTACTTTTTTTATTATTTTACTTTTCATAAATATAATTATTAAATAAAACACGTATTTATTGTAAACGTAAATTATTATTTTCGATAAAGATATTTCAGCAGCGTTTACTTTTGTGTCTTGAACAGGCTAGAAAAAATGTATCGAGAGAGATATATACATTCATCCTTTTCTTCCGCATGGCCATAGACTCGCTCACGGTTACACTATTTTTTTAATCCGCCATTTTCATTCCTTCTCTATTCAAGTCTATTCTTTCCCTTTCGTCATATGGCGTGCTAGTGCGTTTGTCCGCCATATTAAATGAAATCAATAAAATAAGACAAAATGTCGCCTTACTAGAGTGCGTAAAAATATCCAACAACATCCAGTTATTGTGTGATTAAATCATCAAGAGGATCACAATGGAGAATTCCTACGGTGTGGGGGTTGTTAACAGATATGCTCTTTTCTTGGACGACGAGTCCGATCCTCTTGATGCGTTAAAAGCGCGAGAGCAGGCAAAGGAACTCAAAAAGAAGACCAAAGAAGCCGAAAAAGAAAATAAAGGCAAACCCGAATCCAAGCCTAAGGGTAGCAGCGTTCCTGTCAGGAAAGGGATCAAGGAAACTCAAAATGTGAAGTCCCAGGAAAATAAGAGCGGTGAACAACAAAAGAGTAAGGGACCCCCTCGTGCGAACGACCGCAATGCGGAACGTCCGCCTCCGCGCCGTCGCGAGGACCGGCCGCAAAACGGAGCAGTCGACAATAAGGATGGCGCACCGAGACCACCGCGCCGTGAATTCGGCGCCCGCGAGCGCAGGCCAAACTTCGAGAGGCGCAATTTCAACGACAACGGCGAGGGTGCCGAACGTCGTGGACCGAGGCCTCCACGTGATCCTCGCGATCGGGACGGTCCGCGCGGGCCGCGGCCGCCTTACGACAATCGAGGCAAGCGCGAGTTCGACAGGAGGTCCGGTTCCGATAAGACCGGCGTGAAACCCGTCGACAAGCGCGAGGGTGGCGGCCCTCACAATTGGGGCACCATCAAGGACGACATGGACGAGCTGAACAAGACCGGATCCGAGGGCGAGGTCGTCGAGGAGAAACCGGCGGCGGAGCCCGGAGCGGGCGCCGGCGGAGACGCGCAGGCCGGCGCGGAGCCCGAGCGCGCGGCGCCCGAGGAGGAAGTGCGCGAGCTCACGCTCGACGAGTACAAGGCGCTGCGCAACGCGGCCCGCGCGCCCCCGCAGTACAACTTGCGCAAGGCCGGCGAGGGCGAGGACCTGTCGCAGTGGAAGAACCTCGTGATGCTCGAGAAAAAGAAGGAGGGCGGCGACGACGACGAGAGCGACGACGAATACGACATCGCCGATTACCCGCAGCGCGTGGGCCGCCAGAAGCGCGTGCTGGGCATCGAGTTCACGTTCAACGACCAGGCGCGCCGCGGCGCCGCGGGCGGGCGCGGGCGCGGACGAGGCCGCGGTCGCGGTCGCGGAGCGCCGGGGGCCGGGCCGGGACCGGCGCCCGCGCCGCGCGAGGACGTCGTGCCCGAGGAGCGCCCGCAGCCGCGCTCGCACCCGGCGCCTCCTAAAGTTGACGACAGCAAGGATTTCCCCTCTCTCGGCTAGACTCAGTGAGCCTTTAACTCTTCCCCCTTTCGAAAGAGTATGATAGAAATACAAATTAAATACTGTATGTACCGTTATTTTTGAAGTAAATATACAAAATATTTACACGAGTGTGTATTATATTACATAGTTTAGTCAGTTTAGGCGTTGATCGTCTCGAATCTGAGTCTACATTGGCAGGCTTGTTTCTATTCTTACTATATTGGGTTTGACTTAATGCTCATGTTGTGCGACATGTTTGAGTGGGGGAGGACGCGATTTTATTTTGAACATGCTGCGGTAATGCGTACTGGTCTAATGTAACAGTAGCTTTTATCATATTGTAATCACATCAGCTTGAGTTAACTTTAACGAGTTATTATGAATTAAGGTTTTAACTTGACTGTGACAAATTGAATTAACTCCGTCACAACTTAGTGTAGAATGTGAAGAAAATAACCCTTGTTGCATTTTATATCATGAGTTTGTGTTGACAAATGCAGACTGGGAACTGTAAATAGTTATATATGTTAAAAGATAAGGTCTTAAAAATAACAAGGTTGATTTTTGTTGTTACACAAACTTCTTGAAAAATAAACATTTTGTATGTGTGAATATTCTTCATTCTTTACTAATGATAGCTTTAAAATTCACTAACTTTACTAATAACCTTCCAATTAACTCACCTAGATTTCCTCCCCCGAGCAAAAGCAATAACTTTTATGCATACTCTTGTATGTAATTGTAATTAATTGATTGATTACCAAAATTTTGTAATCAATTGTTAAATACTACATTATGTCAATGGATATATTCCACTAGGCATGTAAAATATCCTGGCCTGTTGTCATACATGTTAATGCATGTTCATATTGATACACAAGTGGTTACTCGAGGCTGCACTGTGGCTAACCACATGCTGGTAGGAATAGGGTATATGACGAAATGAAACTAGTTTATGTAAGTAATATTGTATATTGACACATTTTGTCACTTTCACACAAAAACAAATTACTTAAAATTTACACAGTAAAACAATACACAAAGGTAATTAAATATTCAACATAATAGAACTATCACTTAAAAATAAACATGAACTCGCATCAATGTAATGAGTACATAAGCAATAAATAGGGTATTTACATTTGTTCACATTATTAGATGTTTTCTTACCAAGAAGTTACTTTTTTTATTTTATTATGCTGTATAATTTTGAGCATTGACACATTAAGTTGATACATAAGTGTTACTTACAAAGAGCTCGTTTCATTTATACAAAATAATGCAGTCAAAGTTTTCCTCTTTACCTGTCCAGCACAAGTTTTTAATTTATACAAAGGAAAAGAAAACTAAAACAAGCTAACTTGACCATAGGGCTGGTTGTTACAAGAGGACATTTTGGCGCTTCATCTACTCACAATTAAGCATTAAGTGGGTATTAAATAGCTGACTAGCGCAGTGTAATGGAATATTTATGACATATTTTTAAATAAACTGATATTACAGATATACATTTTTTCAGTATTCTTAACATTATTTCTACTGTTATTCTTATTTAGTAGGTAATCTAGACTGCTGCCACGAGCGGATATTTAAAAAAACAATCGGGAAAGTTACAGTGTATACAATTATTATAAATTAGTGACGAAAGCGTAATATCTAAACACGGGACCGATCCCGTTTCACAGCCACAGTACACTTCACTTATCATACGATACAAGCGTTAATAAAGTACAAACCTCGACATATAGGATAGGGTATCTAGGCACTACTCCGCTGTCTCGACTGACTATTATTTACATTATGATTCATTTACGACACAAACTTAAGAGCGATACTTATGGAAACACGATTCCAAGTAATAAAAATCAAGTTAATGAAAAAGTCGCGCTTTAGAATTTTTTTAGTTTCAATTTGAAAATGTCAATATTCAAGCCGCGTTGACACGATCACAGCCTATTCGAACTTCAAACCGAGACGCTACTGGTATTGTTAGCGTTATGGGAACGATATATTACAATGGGTAGGTACAATATATGGCCACAATACGAGTAGATATCCCAGTTCAATTGGTCCAAATAAGCTCTGAAGGTAATGAACGGCGGCTCTACCGCGAACTTCGAAGTCTGCAAATCAAATTTGTGTTTGTCATTCTATCGCCTTCCTTGGATTGCTTGGTGCCGTGTTCACTCGATGCCGAATGTATTAGTCTCCTCTACGGCCAGCAGTAACTTTTCATGCAATAACTGCGGGGTAGGGTAGGGCGGCAGATCGAGGCGGTTGAAGCAAGTATGCGCGCGCGGCAGCGAGTCGACGCGGCCCCAGCGCTCCACGCAGAAGCGCCGCGGGCCGGTGGACCCGCGCAGCGCCGAGAAGCCCTCGTATGGGATTGACGACGTGCCTGTCACGAACTGGACGAGCCGTAGACGCTGTTCATTCGTGAACCTGAAATGAAAAGGTTTTAGAATACAGAAAATAATTCGTTTAAATTAATGAGTTGATATAAAATTATAATTAGGCATTGTTGAGAGTTACTGGCAGGTCATTGTGTTTGTTGATTTTCAACTTTCTATTGTTTTAAAAATCTACATTATAAAAATTAGAAGTCTTGGTACTTTTACAGGGACCAGTAAGATAGTTACATTACAACTTGTAATTATTATAAAATGTGAGACTCTTTAGTAGGTAAAACGTCGTTTAAAAACGTCTTTAGTAAATAATCGTATAAAAAATCAAGCAAATTTCGTCCTTATGGTTAGCGACAAAGCGGGACATTTTACTAAAAAGGCTAACAAATATGGTATCTAACTAAAATTACATTTATTGTGTTATAGTTATAACATTAAATTCCAATTAGCAAGCACCATTAAGTAAGTAATCATTTAAATTGCAAATAACCTTTGGCAGTTTCGCGAGACGTTTATCAAGTTTGAACATGTAGGTCGCCTAGCGACTAAATTATATCAAAGTATACGGAATTGAGACCGCGATAAGAGATTAGTAGATTACGTAACTTCATTTGCAAAGGGAATGATTAAATAAGATAATATGTCTATAATATAGGAAGTTACATATTTTGACCAAGGTCGCCGTTCAAGATCCGCGTTGCAATTTAGTAAAAAATGGGGGAGGGCATGTTTAGGTTATGCCCATGGCCTCCCACATTTTTGTGTGCTCGTCACGGTTTCGCGTTAACTAAAGTAATGTCCATTTCAAATACGAAGGCCCAATTCCACTTGACAAAGTCATTAGGCGTCAACAATAGGATCAGTGATAAGAAAAGATACCTGGCCAGACCCTTTTGTGGCATAATATTTTATGCATACATCGGTGTACGACACGTGCCAAGCCTTCCTAGACTCAACGGGTATTAGTAATGAACTATAAAACAGGGTTGCCACAATAGATCGCAACCGGTCGATGCGGCAAATTTTCTGGCCCTTTATCTACAATAATAATAATACCTGTCGATAGCCTGCCAGAACCACACGACGACCGGGTGCGCGTCGTGGTAGCCGCCGCGGTACTCGGTGTGCGCGCGCCAGTCCGCCACGTCCAGTTCGGGCGCTCCTGCGATCACCAGCTCTAGCTCGCGGGCGTCGAAGGCGCCGACCAGCCGGGGGTCCACCACCTACAAACAATACGATCTATTACACACTTGTTTTTGTTAAAGAGAAAGGGAGTTTTGTTTGGAGAGCGATAGAATAGGTTCCGGGTAGGTTCTCCTTTAAAAAATCCTTAAGCGTATATTTTGCTGGCAGAATGGCAAGTTCTTAGTGTCTCAATTCTAAGTTCAATCTGATATCTTAAATTACATAATTTAAGACACCCATGGGAAGAGTTGTGGTAGTGACAAATGTATTCTTACTCCCGTCATCACACGGGCGAAAACACTATACCTACACCTATATGAACATATTTAAATATTTATTATGTTCATATGGGTGTAGGTATAGTGTTTTCGCCCGTGTGATGACGGGAGTAAGAATACATTTGTCACTACCACAACTCTTCCCATGGGTGTCGTAAGAGTCGACTTAGGGAGTGAAGTGTCGCTGACCATTCGTTTATATACCTTTGCTGCTACAATTAGCTTAACTCATTATTAACCATACTTTGTAAGGGGTCGAAAGACCCCTTACCGCATTGAACGTGTTAAAGATTGATCACGGGCAGCAGCATCATCATAATGGACACATTACTGCGATCGCTAATCCGCTTGCTCAGAGTGGTGATTATGGGCATTAATGCGTCCATATGCATAAGTACGAGTAATATTCGTAATATTTAGTAATATTTCGTCTGAGCTAAATACACACAGGTGTCCACAGTACATTGGTAGTAGCCAGTATCTGACCTCGTGGAAGCCCCGCACCAGCCACTCGGTCTGCTCGGCGACGCCGCGCTGCACGCGCCAGCGCACGACCCGCTCCAGGTACTCCTTCTTGTTCCGCTCGGTGACGGCCAGCTCGCGGCCCCCCGGCTTCAGCTCGCGCTCCAGAACGCGCCCGTCTGCGAGGCGCTCCGATACCGCGAACGTCAATACTATGACGACAATGTGGCTAAAGCAGTAGCCGCTCCAAGTGATCCGATACACCGACCGTCAGCTTAGGGACAATGTGCTATAGTAGCCAGTATCTCACCTCGTGAAACCCCCGCACCAGCCACTCCAAACGCTCTAAGTAGGTACTCCAATACAGTCAACGCAATACCATGGGGACAATGTGGCTAAAGCAGTACTTATCCAGTAGGTAATGTAGGTATATCTCACCTCGTGAAACCCCCGCACCAGCCACTTCAAACGCCGAGTACTCCAATACAGCGAACGTCAACACCATGGGGACAATGTGGCTAAAGCAGTACTTATTCAGTATATCTCACCTCGTGGAAGCCCCGCACCAGCCACTCGGTCTGCTCGGCGACGCCACAACCCGCTCCAAGTACTCCGACACAGTGACCGTCAGCTTCAGAGGGACAATGTGGCTAAAGCAGTTATCCAGTATATCTCACCTCGTGGAAGCCCCGCACCAGCCACTCGGTCTGCTCGGCGACACCCCCGCTCCGAGTACTTACAGGGGGACAATGTGGCTAAAGCAGTCCTTATCCAGTATATCTCACCTCGTGGAAGCCCCGCACCAGCCACTCGGTCTGCTCGGCGACGCCGCGCTGCACGCGCCAGCGCACGACCCGCTCCAGGTACTCCTTCTTGTTCCGCTCGGTGACGGCCAGCTCGCGGCCCCCCGGCTTCAGCTCGCGCTCCAGAACGCGCCCGTCTGCGAGACGCTCCGAGACCGCGAACGTCAATACCCCATGGTATTGACGTTCGCCGTCCCCATGGACAATGTGGCTAAAGCAGTAGCCGCTCCAAATGCTCTGATACAGCGACCGTCAGCTTCAGAAGGACAATGTGGCTAAAACAGTAGCCGCTTCAAGTGATCCGATACACCGACCGTCAGCTTCAGAGGGACAATGTGGCTAAAGCAGTATCCGCTCCAAGTGATCCGATACACGGACCGTCAGCTTAGGGACAATGTGCTATAGTAGCCAGTATCTCACCTCGTGACCGCACCAGCCACTCCAAACGCTCTAAATACTCCAATACAGTCAACGCAATACCATGGGGACAATGTGGCTAAAGCAGTACTTATCCAGTAGGTAATGTAGGTATATCTCACCTCGTGAAACCCCCGCACCAGCCACTCCAAACGCCGAGTACTCCAATACAGCGAACGTCAACACCATGGGGACAATGTGGCTAAAGCAGTCCTTATCCAGTATCCTCACCTCGTGGAAGCCCCGCACCAGCCACTCAGTCTGCTCGGCGACGCCACAACCCGCTCCAAATACTCTGACACAGTGATCGTCAGCTTCAAAGGGACAATGTGGCTAAAGCAGTAGCCGCTTCAAGTGATCCGATACACCGACCGTCAGCTTCAGAGGGACAATGTGGCTAAAGCAGTCCTTATCCAGTATATCTCACCTCGTGAAACCCCCGCACCAGCCACTCCAAACGCCAAGTACAGCGAACGTCAATACCAAGGCGACAATGTGGCTAAAGCAGTACTTATCCAGTATCTCACCTCGTGGAAGCCCCGCACCAGCCACTCGGTCTGCTCAGCGACACCCCCGCTCCGAGTACTTACAGGGGGACAATGTAGCTAAAGCAGTCCTTATCCAGTATATCTCACCTCGTGGAAGCCCCGCACCAGCCACTCGGTCTGCTCGGCGACGCCACAACCCGCTCCAAGTACTCTGACACAGTGACCGTCAGCTTCAGAAGGACAATGTGCTTTAGTAGCCAGTATCTTACCTCTTGAAACCCCCGCACCAGCCACTCCAAACGCTCTAAGTAATCCAATACAGTCAACGCAATACCATGGGGACAATGTGGCTAAAGCAGTCCTTATCCAGTATCCTCACCTCGTGGAAGCCCCGCACCAGCCACTCGGTCTGCTCGGCGACGCCGCGCTGCACGCGCCAGCGCACGACCCGCTCCAGGTACTCCTTCTTGTTCCGCTCGGTGACGGCCAGCTCGCGGCCCCCCGGCTTCAGCTCGCGCTCCAGAACGCGCCCGTCTGCGAGGCGCTCCGATACGGCGAACGTCAATACCATGGGGACAATGTGGCTAAAGCAGTAGCCGCTCCAAGTGATCCGATACATCGACCGTCAGCTTCAGAGGGACAATGTGGCTAAAGCAGTAGTCGAAGTGATCCGATACTCCGACCGTCAGCTTCAGAGGGACAATGTGGATAAAGCAGTAGTCGAAGTGATCCGATACACCGACCGTCAGCTTCAGAGGGACAATGTGGCTAAAGCAGTAGCCGCTCCAAGTGATCCGATACACCGACCGTCAGCTTAGGGACAATGTGCTATAGTAGCCAGTATCTCACCTCGTGAAACCCCCGCACCAGCCACTCCAAACGCTCTAAGTACTCCAATATAGTCAATGCAATACCATGGGGACAATGTAGCTAAAGCAGTCCTTATCCAGTATATCTGACCTCGTGGAAGCCCCGCACCAGCCACTCGGTCTACTCAGTGACACCCCCGCTCCGAGTACTTACAGGGGGACAATGTGGCTAAAGCAGTCCTTATCCAGTATATCTCACCTGGTGGAAGCCCCGCACCAGCCACTCGGTCTGCTCAGCGACACCCCCGCTCCGAGTACTTACAGGGGGACAATGTGGCTAAAGCAGTTATCCAGTATATCTCACCTCGTGGAAGCCCCGCACCAGCCACTCGGTCTACTCAGTGACACCCCCGCTCCGAGTACTTACAGGGGGACAATGTGGCTAAAGCAGTCCTTATCCAGTATATCTGACCTCGTGGAAGCCCCGCACCAGCCACTCGGTCTGCTCGGCGACACCCCCGCTCCGAGTACTTACAGGGGAACAATGTGGCTAAAGCAGTCAGTATTTCACCTCGTGGAACCCTAGCACCAGCCACTCGGTCTGCTCGGCGACGCCACAACCCGCTCCAAGCACTCCGACACAGTGACCGTCAGCTTCAGAGGGACAGTGTGGCTAAAGCAGTAGCCGCTCCAAGAGCTCCGATGCACCGACCGTCAGCTTAGAGACAATGTGCTGTAGTAGCCAGTATCTCACCTCGTGAAACCCCCCGCACCAGCCACTCCAAACGCCAAGTACAGCGAACGTCAATACTAAGGGGACAATGTGGCTAAAGCAGTCCTTATCCAGTATCCTCACCTCGTGGAAGCCCCGCACCAGCCACTCGGTCTGCTCGGCGACGCCGCGCTGCACGCGCCAGCGCACGACCCGCTCCAGGTACTCCTTCTTGTTCCGCTCGGTGACGGCCAGCTCGCGGCCCCCCGGCTTCAGCTCGCGCTCCAGAACGCGCCCGTCTGCGAGGCGCTCCGATACGGCGAACGTCAATACCATGGGGACAATGTGGCTAAAGCAGTAGCCGCTCCAAGTGATCCGATACACCGACCGTCAGCTTCAGAGGGACAATGTGGCTAAAGCAGTACTTATCCAGTATATCTCACCTCGTGAAACCCCCGCAGCAGCCACTCCAAACGCCAAGTACTCCAATACAGCGAACGTCAATACCAAGGGAACAATGTAGCTAAAGCAGTCCTTATCCAGTATCCTCACCTCGTGGAACCCCCGCACCAGCCACTCGGTCTGCACAGCGACACCCCCGCTCCGAGTACTTACAGGGGGACAATGTGGCTAAAGCAGTCCTTATCCAGTATCCTCACCTCGTGGAAGCCCCGCACCAGCCACTCGGTCTGCTCGGCGACACCCCCGCTCCGAGTACTTACAGGGGGACAATGTGGCTAAAGCAGTCCTTATCCAGTATATCCTCACCTCGTGGAAGCCCCGCACCAGCCACTCGGTCTGCTCGGCGACGCCACAACCCGCTCCAATTACTCCGACACAGTGACCGTCAGCTTCAGAGGGACAATGTGGCTAAAGCAGTCCTTATCCAGTATCCTCACCTCGTGGAAGCCCCGCACCAGCCACTCGGTCTGCTCGGCGACGCCGCGCTGCACGCGCCAGCGCACGACCCGCTCCAGGTACTCCTTCTTGTTCCGCTCGGTGACGGCCAGCTCGCGGCCCCCCGGCTTCAGCTCGCGCTCCAGAACGCGCCCGTCTGCGAGGCGCTCCGAGACCGCGAACGTCAATACCATGGGTACAATGTGGCTAAAGCAGTAGCCGCTCCAAGTGATCCGATACATCGACCGTCAGCTTCAGAGGGACAATGTGGCTAAAGCAGTAGTCGAAGTGATCCGATACACCGACCGTCAGCTTCAGAGGGACAAAGTGGCTAAAGCAGTAGCCGCTTCAAGTGATCCGATACACCGACCGTCAGCTTCAGAGGGACAATGTGGCTAAAGCAGTAGCCGCTCCAAGTGATCCGATACACCGACCGTCAGCTTCAGAGGGACAATGTGGCTAAAGCAGTAGCCGCTCCAAGTGATCCGATACACCGACCGTCAGCTTCAGAGGGACAATGTGGCTAAAGCAGTAGCCGCTTCAAGTGATCCGATACACCGACCGTCAGCTTCAGAGGGACAGTGTGGCTAAAGCAGTCCTTATCCAGTATCCTCACCTCGTGGAAGCCCCGCACCAGCCACTCGGTCTGCTCGGCGACGCCACAACCCGCTCCAATTACTCCGACACAGTGACCGTCAGCTTCAGAGGGACAATGTGGCTAAAGCAGCCCTTATCCAGTATCCTCACCTCGTGGAAGCCCCGCACCAGCCACTCGGGCTGCTCGGCGACGCCGCGCTGCACGCGCCAGCGCACGACCCGCTCCAGGTACTCCTTCTTGTTCCGCTCGGTGACGGCCAGCTCGCGGCCCCCCGGCTTCAGCTCGCGCTCCAGAACGCGCCCGTCTGCGAGGCGCTCCGATACGGCGAACGTCAATACCATGGGGACAATGTAGCTAAAGCAGTAGCCGCTTCAAGTGATCCGATACACCGACCGTCAGCTTCAGAGGGACAATGTGGCTAAAGCAGTAGCCGCTCCAAGTGATCCGATACACCGACCATCAGCTTCAGAGGGACAGTGTGGCTAAAGCAGTAGCCGCTCCAAGTGATCCGATACACCGACCGTCAGCTTCAGAGGGACAATGTGGCTAAAGCACTAGCCGCTCCAAGTGATCCGATACACCGACCGTCAGCTTCAGAGGGACAATGTGGCTAAAGCAGTAGCCGCTCCAAGTGATCCGATACACCGACCGTCAGCTTAGGGACAATGTGGCTAAAGCAGTCCTTATGCAGTATATCTCACCTCGTGAAACCCCCGCACCAGCCACTCGAAACGCTCTAAGTAGGTACTCCAATACAGTCAACGCAATACCATGGGGACAATGTAGCTAAAGCAGCCCTTATCCAGTATCCTCACCTCGTGGAAGCCCCGCACCAGCCACTCGAAACGCTCTAAGTAGGTACTCCAATACAGTCAACGCAATACCATGGGGACAATGTAGCTAAAGCAGCCCTTATCCAGTATCCTCACCTCGTGGAAGCCCCGCACCAGCCACTCGGTCTGCTCGGCGACGCCGCGCTGCACGCGCCAGCGCACGACCCGCTCCAGGTACTCCTTCTTGTTCCGCTCGGTGACGGCCAGCTCGCGGCCCCCCGGCTTCAGCTCGCGCTCCAGAACGCGCCCGTCTGCGAGGCGCTCCGATACCGCGAACGTCAGTACCAAGGGGACAATGCAGCTAAAGCAGTAGCCGCTCCAAGTGATCCGATACACCGTCAGCTTCAGAGGGACAGTGCTATAGTAGCCAGTATCACACCTCGTGAAACCCCCGTAGCAGCCACTCCAAACGCTCTAAGTACTACAATACAGCCAACGTCAATACCAAAGCAGTGGCTAAAGCAGTACTTATCCAGTAGGTATATCTCACCTCGTGAAACCCCCGCACCAGCCACTCCAAACGCCAAGTACAGCGAACGTCAATACCAAGGGGACAATGTGGCTAAAGCAGTCCTTATCCAGTATCCCACCTCGTGGAAGCCCCGCACCAGCCACTCGGTCTGCTCAGCGACACCCCCGCTCCGAGTACTTACATGGGGACAATGTGGCTAAAGCAGTTATCCAGTATATCGTCACCTCGTGGAAGCCCCGCACCAGCCACTCGGTCTGCTCAGCGACATCCCCGCTCCGAGTACTTACAGGGGGACAATGTGGCTAAAGCAGTCCTTATCCAGTATCCTCACCTCGTGGAAGCCCCGCACCAGCCACTCGGTCTGCTCAGCGACATCCCCGCTCCGAGTACTTACAGGGGGACAATGTGGCTAAAGCAGTCCTTATCCAGTATATCTCACCTCGTGGAAGCCCCGCACCAGCCACTCGGTCTGCTCAGCGACACCCCCGCTCCGAGTACTTACAGGGGGACAATGTGGCTAAAGCAGTCCTTATCCAGTATATCTCACCTCGTGGAAGCCCCGCACCAGCCACTCGGTCTGCTCAGCGACATCCCCGCTCCGAGTACTTACAGGGGGACAATGTGGCTAAAGCAGTCCTTATCCAGTATATCTCACCTCGTGGAAGCCCCGCACCAGCCACTCGGTCTGCTCGGCGACGCCACAACCCGCTCCAAGTACTCCGACACAGTGACCATCAGCTTCAGAAGGACAATGTGCTATAGTAGCCAGTATCTCACCTCGTGAAACCCCCGCACCAGCCACTCCAAGCGCTCTAAGTACTCCAATACAGTTAACGCAATACCATGGGGACAATGTGGCTAAAGCAGTTATCCAGTATATCCTCACCTCGTGGAACCCCCGCACCAGCCACTCGGTCTGCTCGGCGACACCCCCGCTCCGAGTACTTACAGGGGGACAATGTAGCTAAAGCAGTCCTTATCCAGTATATCCTCACCTCGTGGAACCCCCGCACCAGCCACTCGGTCTGCTCAGCGACACCCCCGCTCCGAGTACTTACAGGGGGACAATGTGGCTAAAGCAGTACTTATCCAGTATATCTCACCTCGTGGAAGCCCCGCACCAGCCACTCCAAACGCCAAGTACAGCGAACGTCAATACCAAGGGGACAATGTGGCTAAAGCAGTAGCCGCTCCAAGTGATCCGATACACCGACCGTCAGCTTCAGAGGGACAATGTGGCTAAAGCAGTCCTTATCCAGTATATCTCACCTCGTGAAACCCCCGCACCAGCCACTCCAAACGCTCTAAGTACTCCAATACAGCCAACGCAATACCATGGGAATAATGTAGCTAAAGCAGTCCTTATCCAGTATCCTCACCTCGTGGAAGCCCCGCACCAGCCACTCGGTCTGCTCGGCGACGCCGCGCTGCACGCGCCAGCGCACGACCCGCTCCAGGTACTCCTTCTTGTTCCGCTCGGTGACGGCCAGCTCGCGGCCCCCCGGCTTCAGCTCGCGCTCCAGAACGCGCCCGTCTGCGAGCCGCTCCGATACCGCGAACGTCAATACCATGGGGACAATGTGGCTAAAGCAGTAGCCGCTCCAAGTGATCCGATACACTGACCGTCAGCTTCAGAGGGACAATGTGGCTAAAGCAGTAGCCGCTCCAAGTGATCCGATACACCGACCGTCAGCTTAGGGACAATGTGCTATAGTAGCCAGTATCACACCTCGTGAAACCCCCGCAGCAGCCACACTAAACGCTCTAAGTACTCCAATACAGCCAACGTCAATACCAAAGCAGTGGCTAAAGCAGTCCTTATCCAGTATATCCTCACCTCGTGGAAGCCCCGCACCAGCCACTCCAAACGTTCTAAGTACTACAATACAGCCAACGTCAATACCAAAGCAGTGACTAAAGCAGTCCTTATCCAGTATATCTGACCTCGTGGAAGCCCCGCACCAGCCACTCCAAATGCAAAGTACAGCGAACGTCAATACTAAGGGGACAATGTAGCTAAAACAGTCCTTATCCAGTATCCTCACCTCGTGAAACCCCCGCACCAGCCACTCCAAACGGCAAGTACAGCGAACGACAATACCAAGGGGACAATGTAGCTAAAGCAGTCCTTATCCAGTATCCTCACCTCGTGAAACCCCCGCACCAGCCACTCCAAACGGCAAGTACAGCGAACGACAATACCAAGGGGACAATGTAGCTAAAGCAGTCCTTATCCAGTATCCTCACCTCGTGAAACCCCCGCACCAGCCACTCCAAACGGCAAGTACAGCGAACGACAATACCAAGGGGACAATGTAGCTAAAGCAGTCCTCATCCAGTATCCTCACCTCGTGGAAGCCCCGCACCAGCCACTCGGTCTGCTCGGCGACGCCGCGCTGCACGCGCCAGCGCACGACCCGCTCCAGGTACTCCTTCTTGTTCCGCTCGGTGACGGCCAGCTCGCGGCCCCCCGGCTTCAGCTCGCGCTCCAGAACGCGCCCGTCTGCGAGGCGCTCCGATACGGCGAACGTTAGCTCCAGGGATGATACGCAGCGGGCGGACTGGAATGATGGATAAGGTTAGAGTGGACATAGCGGATCAAAGCTCCTCTTAAAAAAACAACAAAATAGTAGGTAATAGGTAGAAAAACTAACAGTGCTCACAAAATCAGCTTCCGTAGCCTAGTTGGTAGTGACCCTGCCTACGAAGCTGGAGATTCCGGGTTCGAATCCCGGCGAGGGCATTATTTGTGTATTTATTTATCACAAATATTTGTTCCTCGGTCATGGTTGTCCATGTATTTAAGTATCTATATGTATATATCGTCGCTTGGTACCCACATCACAAACCTTAATTGAGCTTACCGTGGGACTAGGTCGATTTGTGTAAGATGTCCCAAGATATTTATTTAAAATTTTACGACAAAAGATCGAAAAATTGTGTAGAATACACATTCTTCGAAAAAAGGCGGAGATGTTCTGGGTACGATAAGGCCATTTCTAAATCGAATGACACAATAAAGCATATGGCCATATAGGAATAAAAATGTGCAGTCTCTTCATCGATAGATATGGCATTAAAAGGTGCCGTGTATTAACAAGAAGGTAAAGTGTTACTTAGGTCCTTAATTTCCAGTGAAATTTGTTTTTTGGTTAGGTAAATAATGGTAAAGTTGGTTAAATAAATCAAAATAAGTAATATTTTAAATTTAAAAATACAGTTAGCGTTAACTTGATAACAACTTGTTTGTCTTGATAGGAGTTGAAGTGAACGTTCGTTTTATAGGTATTAAGATAACTCTCATTCATTCGCATTTGAATGAATATGAACAGATTATGCAGGCACCAGTGCACCGACTTATATATCAATTAATTACTAATAGGTACTTAGTAGCATTGTCTAATCAGGAACACAGGTTTTTTATTTAAAACAAATGCGACATGAAACAGTAATTTCTAGTTATCTCAAAGTAAATTAAATAATCGTAGTAAATCTTTAGCTATTTCCATAGAATAAATAACCAAGTAAGCTAAGGCAGGCAACTTATCTTGAAGTGCCGAGTCGATGACCTTATATCTCTAAAAGACCACTCAGAAGGTACAGATACCTAGCATACAACAAAATAGGTACAGTCAAAGACAAAATAATGTGTACAAAAAAATGTTCAAAAATATGTCCCAGTGCACTGTGTACTAAGAACGTCGTATTATGAGCGGATTCTTTCGATACTTATTTTTGCACTTGACTGTACAGGGGGAGCTAAGTACCACGATTTACTAATGCGATTCAGTTTAGGACATAGAAGAACTGAAGGGTCCACGGAAAAAATATGTCTAGTCATTTCAAATTTCAGAAGAAAAAACCACTTTAATTTTAATGGAACAAGGTAAGGTCAAGCGGGGCAAATACAACTATGAGGTAATTTCAACTAATGGACTTTTAATCTGTTTTTAAGAACTTTTGGAAGATACCTAGAACATTATTTGATTTATTTCAATAGCAACTCAAAACAATAGTAGGTAAGTATGATCTTTTTTCACATTAAGAGTAGGTAATTTCAATTAGTCGGAATTACCTCATAGTTGCATGTGCCCCGGTTGACCTTATAAATTTGTCCTGATTTTCATAAGATCTAGACAAGTTTTTTCCGTGGACCCTTCAACTATCAAAAACTGACAAGCAGAAGGTTCTGCAATACTAAAAATACCCAATATTAATAATTATATCGTCGGCTGACAACCAAAACTCACTATAAAAACTTTCACTACTCTTAGCAACTTCGTATGTCAGTATTGAATTAGAACTGAGATACGAGCTTTACTTCAAGTAGGTATTTGTTAGTTAGTTAGTTTTGATTGTCAACCGACGATATATTGGGGGTCTACCATGATCCCCCCAATATATTATGAATATATGTATTGAAATATTTGATGACTATGAATGGGAGTTTACCTAAACCCAATCGCATTTAAGATATCTTGGTATCCCCCCTACAATCCCTACATTGATGCTTGCGGTAATAGTTTGAGAATCCTACTCGGAATTTCGCAACATAATCATGTCCAATTCCTTAGAATTTTAATTTCAGTAGAGTATGTAACATGATATGTGTCAACAATGTAGGCAAGCACAGGAAAGTGGAGTGAAATTATTGGCAGAGTGCCAATAGTCTAAAAAAACAAACAATATTTGGGACACTGACATTCTATCTCCGAAATATTAGCCAAAAATAGAAATACGTTAACCCCAAGGTACTAATTGTGTTTCGTTTCATTATTTGTGTAACATGTAGGTTGCACCTATATTTATATCATTGATTATTTTAAAGATGAAAGATTGTTTGAAGTTCTATTACCTAAAGGACATAATAGCAAAGCTCATATTGCATAATATTACGTTGGCACAACATTCATACATGGCCATGAAAATCCACGCCTTATTTTTTATCAATACTGAAACAGGTTAATCAACTGCGATAATAAAGATTAAAAAATGCACATGTATAGTATGCGCACGCTAATATGACTCAACAGTATTGAATGCCATAGTAAATTCAGTGGAATTGTACGGACGACTGACTTGTAAAATTGTGACCGGCGTGGAGTGATAACGTGAAAAATTTATCACCACGTGCTTTTCCGCACATGGTCGCGGATCGGTGGCGCCATCTATCCGGCTGAGTGAGAACTAACTTTGACGTTTGAAGTTTTAGTAAACGTCAAAATGTAGTAGCGGCATTTGAACACAGATGGCGTTAGTAGTAACGAACGGAACTCTGTTTAGTTTAAATACATTTTTCATCACACTTGTTGTCTAAGCGCGCCATTGCTTGCGCGCGTAGCGGGAGTAATAGATGTGAAATTTCCTAGGGAGTAATAGAAATGTCAGTACGTCATTTAATCATGTTATGTCTTAAAACTTATTTTTTTTTGTCGCCAAGTGTGATGAAAAACATTGTATGCATCACGGTCGGTAAGCGGAATACTAACTCGAGTCATAAAAGCCCTCCGCCTGACGGCGTCGGGCTTCTAACACTCTCGTTAGTGATTCCGTACTTACCTCCCTTGATGCACAATGTACTACTTACTAAAACGGTGAAACTCAGGGATTTAAGTTTGTAGGTAGTATTTATTTCTTAGTTTATAAACGGCTCCTTATTATCTAGCACGCTCTTTATTTCGTGCTAAGTATCTAATATCGAAATCAGCGTTGTAGCAACAGTTATGGCGCCTGGCCTTTGAAATTTGACTTAGACACACCCCTTTTTTAGGGTTTTCATCAATAAAACATTAGACTCACGATTCACCAAAGACCGATTGAATATAAATATTATAAATACTCATAATCACCTGTAACCACCGCAAAGAAGCGGCGAACTGTGCGTCCAACGCATCGACGTCTTCGAGCGCGGGCGGCAGTCGCAGCAGCGCCCGGTAGAGGGCGCGAGTGAACCACGCTTCTAGCAGGTAGCCGTGCACTAGCGCTAATCCGAGCACTCGCCCGGAGAAACGGAACCTGGAACAATGGTACTTGTTAACCACAGAATTAGATTTGGATAGAAGAAACAAGTTCATTCATTTGTATGGCGGCCGAGCGTGTCAGATTTTGTACTGAAGTTGTTACTTGCCTATTTTAAATATGTCTCAGGCCCTTGAGTATTCATATTTTTTTGTGTTGTTGCAATTAATATTACTTAAGGAGGCACTATTAATGTTTTTGTTCACTTCAACTTACAAAATTTGACGCCCGAAAGCTGCAAGCTGCGATTAAAGACGGACAACTCAGTAGATTTTACTGAGTTCATTTGACACGCTAAGTAGATACGTTTGCTTGATCTATGGTATATATGACATCTGTGTTGTTAACAATGTGACACTCGCTGCGTGGTGACCACAGTAAGAATACATTTCGTCGGCAGACAAGCAAAACTTACTATAAAAACTCTCACTACTCTTAGCCACCTCGTATGTCACTATCGAAACAGAACTGAGATACGAGCTTTATTTCTCGTAGGTATTTGTTACTTAGCGAGTTTTGCTTGTCAACCGACGATTTGTCACCGTCCCAACTCTTGCCACTGGGTGTCGTAAGAGTCGACTAAGGGATTGAAGTGTCACTGACCATTTTATTGAAGATTTGACTGAATGAATGAATAATGTGACACGGTATCAGAAATGCTAGGCAGATCATAACTTCTGTCAGGAAAATACGGAATATTAATAAAATGTATATCTAAGGCTCGACAAACGCTCATTTTTGACCAATGCCGGGTTTTTCATCAGCTATTGAAAACCTCAGACATCCCATAATAGTACATTACGACACAAGTGCGAAAAACATGAAATTCGAAACGAGTGGCGATGTTTTAAAACACGACCGAAGGGAGTGTTTTAAATCGACACGAGTTACGAATTTCCTTTTTGCACGTGTCTCGTACGACGTTTTTTTTAGTACAGATGGCCCTCCGAAGTTTTGGATTTGTACTAAAAAAATATGTTTAATTCATACAGAGGAACTTTTACTATGGGATACTAACCCCGGTATAGTGAAATAAAAATTTGATCGTTCCATATCTTTTGGTAGTGTGTTCTTGTAATTTTGTAAATCGAGAAATCAAAATAACTCTTTGATTTCTCGATTTAAGGTGCCATAGTAAAAGCTGCTCAGTTACTTATACCTATGAGGTATCTGAGGTTTACAGTCGCTGGTGATACACCCTGTATAATGTCTTATTAAATCCTTACAGAAACTGATTAATTGAAATGTCCAATCCACCTATTCGACCTGTCTTTACCGTGTACAGCTGATACCTACGCATTATATTAGATCGGGTCACTCACGTTTTACTATCAACGATTGCTTGAAAAGAACGTGAGTGACTTGTTTTAAATATAATTTATTAAAGCATATTTGTATGCAAATAGTCAGTAATATGGTTTTATGCAATCTGGTAAAATAAAAATAAAATACAGTATGTATAATAAAACGTGGTAAATCAAAACGCACGTGGCATTACGACGTGTTTGATCTATTTCTTAAGCAATATTTAGTATTGGTAACATTATTACAACAGACATTATATTTCACAATTGCAAAAACTGATAGTCATTCTAACTGAACAGCCGTCGAAAAATAAGCGAAGCGTCATACAAGTCATACCCACTATAATATAATATATGTGATTGTGCGACTTTATTACAACATTCTAAACATAAATAATTAAATTATTGATTGCTTATTTACAAATAAGGTTTCATAAATTGTGAGCTTTCTTAATTATGGGAACTAATTAATAGAAATATCTATAATCCTACAAAATGTCAATCTGTCTTAATTGTGTTGGTACAAAGTTTTTAAGAACTGCTCAACTATCCCTGAAAAGCATTCCCTACCTATCCCATATATCCGTGATCATACAATACTTTCTAAAAGCACAATACCTACCTCCAACAACGCACAGAACCTAACAATCATCCCAAAAATATACCGTAAACATTTGTAATTTGACACTTGGTAAAACAAATCGCGTAGGTATTGAGGTGGGCGACAAAAAACGCGGCAAGGTGAAATGCTTCGTTGCCTACCGTGTGTAAGGGGACACCTTGTTTGACGAAACGTTAGAACGGGCCTTAGGGCTGGGGGCGTAAAAACAGCGGCCCGGTACAGTCAGCAGTGGCTAATGAAAATGCTCTTAATATGAGTCTATTATTAGAAAGTATTCTCGGCCGCGTGGTGACGGCAGTAAGAATACATTTGTCATTACCCCAACTTCTCCTGCGGGTGTGGTAAGAGTCGACTAAGGGATTGAGAGTCACTTACCATTATTTGATAAAAGATTGATAATGGGCAGCAGCGTCATCGTAGTGGACAGTATATTACTGCGATCGCCAATCCGCTTGTCCAGCGTGACGATTATGGGCATTTACCTTCTAATGCGACTATACGCATAGCCACTCACTTGCTTCATGTAGCTTTTGTTACATTTCATTACTCTTATTTTACATGGACATAGAGTCTATCGCAAAAATCAAAGCAAGTGAGTGAGTGGTTATTTAATAGGAGAGGCCTACGTCCAGCAGTGGACTATCATAGGCTGATGATGATGATGATTAGAAAGTATTTAGTATAGTAAATGCACAGCAAGGGTGCGTACAAACATCTGAGCAGGGGCCTATTCGTCGGGGATAGAGCATGAATAACTACCAAAGCAGATAGAGTTCAAATATCAAACAATTGACACTCAAATGGACCCTAATTGAATTTGTTTGTTACGCGGTATTACACTATGCCCGACGTATTGCCTAAAAATTACAACTACTTGTAATATTACAAGCGTAAGTCTCTTTGTAGTAAGAGAGATAGAAAAGAGATTTCTACTTGTAATTTATTAGTTGAAGTTTTTTATGCAATGGGCCCCATTTCTCTATTATCATGGTGTTAGAGGGTACCTATGTTCAGATATTGTTGAGCACCGAGGCCGCTTCGCTATATGTACAGTCAAAGACAAAATAAGGTGTACACAAAAATGTTCAAAAATATGTCCCAGTGCACTCTAATTCTGTGTAATAAGAATGTCGTAACATATTTATGAGCGAATTCTTTCGATACTTATTTTTGCATTTGACTGTACAGTTACATTTTTCTTACTGTACGCAGGCCGATTTCTACAGCTGTTTTCAGATTCTATGCACCACTGTAAAACCTAACAGTAGGTTCATAAAATTGTCCGTTACAATTTTCAAATTGAATATACAGTATAAAGGTGTAATTTTTAAAGTAAATATACCGATAAAATTTCGCAAATTGATAAAAGGGCTTCAAATTCCATCCGTAACACTATTTTATAAAGAAGGCACCTTTTTTAGAACAGTGATTACAGAAACTAAATGTTTTGATAACATTTTATAGAATTCTCCTATCGGGGATTTAAATTCTGTCTTATTATATACAGTTACTATTTATTACAATATAGCATGTTAATTTCTCTTCCAGCAACACTACAGTAATTATCATTAATTTACCTAGTTTGTCGCCGTGTCACTTTGTCTCAGGCCTGCGGGCCAATATAACTAATGATTAATACTGTTCTAAACCCAATTAAAACGAGTTATTGTCGACTCACTAACCCATATAGGGTTAACGATAATTAGTGCCGGGTTTGCTGCGCCAGTTTACAATTGGTCAAGTACCGTAAAACCTCCCAACTTTATTACCGAAGTTCGACCAGGCACCAATAAGGCAAGGATTCAATGAAGCACATTAATTATTTTTTAAAACTGACAACCCGCCTCGGCTACGCTAGGATACAATACTCATACTAAGACCTTCCTCCTGAATAAACCTACCGGAAGGCGCAGCGTGGGTAGGCCCCCCACAAGGTGGACTGATGACCTGGTGAAGGTCACAGCAGTCCGCTGGATGCGGGTGGCACAGGACCGGTCATTGCGGCAATCTTTGAGGGAGGCCTATGTTCAGCAGTGAACGTCTTTCGGCTGATATGATGATGATGAATAAAGATATCTCGGCATCAAATTCCGTTCCGTTAAAGAATAACCATAAATTTGGACGGACAACGGGAAGGCGCTTATTTGTACTAGTTAGTTATGTAGTGATAAGCTAAGACTAGCAGTAGAGTAGTACCTAATAGGAAGGAGTAATGCATTTGTTTTACGCAGACATTCTAAAACTCTAATGCTCTTAGAGTTAAGATTGAAGGGTCCATCTCTACTGTCAGCTAAAAGTGTGGCAGCAACACTGGCCTGGACGTCTGGTCCATCACCAACCAGTTGTTTAGATAGTCTGGTTTGCATTTTTCGTTAGAATTGTGTAATTCAGAAAATAATAAATGAATAAACGAGTAGACATAGTTAGTCTTGGGCCGTAGCTGGGAGAAGTACAATAGTCTTCAGATTCTAAATACACGATAGTTTTGACAAAATAGCTTTAAATGCGAGGATGGAACTTAAATTAAACTGTTTTATTCCACACTAATGTAAACCGGTATCATCTACAAAAATATAGGTACATAAGCACTAGTAATAGGTCGTTAAAAGAAAAAGGTTTTTATTGCTTACGATACAACCCAAAAACATCTTTATAGTACACCGACAATGTAGCACATTATGCTTAAAATATCACAATTTAAGAGGCATAAAATAAGCATAAACAAATCTAAGTCCATATTAGTACATCCGCCGTTTGTGCCGGCGCCATTATGGTCGCGGTCAAATGGTCGCGACCATATACAAGGAACAATGGTGCTGGCTACTGTATAACGGTGTTGCCGGGGGCATTATGTAAGTGAAGTCCTTTATGCTTTAATTGATCTTCTAAATTCGTTATACAGATTAGTGGGTACTGTCAACCAAGTTAGCCTTACACTTCTGCATAATCTGCTGATAAATTGTATGACGAATAATTATTCTGGTTGAGCGTACGTATAAAATGACTATTTTTAAATAGGCAAGTCCGTAATAATTACAAGTATGTATTACGGAAATTATCACTCACTACCTATACTAAATTCTTTTTAAAATGTGAGTGACCCGTAACACTTCTGTACATTTATTTCCTAAAAATGAAAAAAAAAAAGCTTCTTGAAGTTGTTCGCCACGTTCTTTTTTGCATTTAATAAAAATTAAATAAGTAATTACAAGTGCCGCTGATATGAAAACGTTATAAAATTAACTGTGACATGAAATACATAAAAACTGCATTTCCACGACCTGCAATTTGCTGCCAATGCAGTCATTAGACATAATTATAATTATTATAAAATATACGTAGTATTTGTATTGTTTCATAATTATCGCGGCACTCATACAATATGTATGAGACACAATTTGTATGATTGCGGATAATCGGTGAGATAACAAGTATGAATGTATTTTATGTATTGATCCGGTAATGGGGGCTCGTTGGTTCCGACAGCTTCAATGATAGTGTTTATGTTTCAAGTGCGATAAATGGATTTAAACAAATTATTCATAATTTATACAGGGCGGAATAGAACGAGGGCCTTTTAAGTCGATCTTCTGCTTGCGACTTTCTTACCCCATACAAAAAAACCGTTTCTTCTTACCTGAACACACTCAATAAGGGTTCTTAAGCACTCACGTGCTTTGTTTCTTGCGATAAACTATTGCTATGTAAAATAAGAGTAACGACATGTAGCCACGGCTAAATGAAGCATGTCATTAGTTAATATCTGATACATATCTAAAAAATATGTATCAGTTCTCCGACGTAATTTGACCTATGTACCAATCAGGATGATTATAGAAGAACACCGACACACACTCGAACAGCCCATGGTACGGGTTGAACAGCTCTCTCGACAGCACACAGTGTTTTGTGGAAGCCAAAAAAGTGACATCCTCGTTTTATTACAAATTACTGTACTTTAAACCATTATAAAAGCGAGACTAAAACTCCCGCGTGTCAGTTTTGTGTAGTTTAAGAGAAATATTTTTTTGAAAATCGTGTTTCGAATTACGAAAAAAAATGATATTGTGCAAATTATTAAAGAAACTGTCGTGTTGTCCTACGTGTTGCATAGAACTTTCAAAGACGTATCATTAGAGGCAATGACGGCCTCTCTAAGTACATTCGTTTCAAAGATATTAATTATTTATTGATTTTGGTTTTTATTTTTTTTCTTCCATATTCCGCCGTAGTCGCCAGAGATATTTGTATGACAGCTTCATTTGTACGTCTTCTATATACTCTATTTTTTACAAGAGATAATTCCATGGAACATTCAAGTAATCACTTAAACACTTTATATCCGGGTTATCCGGCTTCTAGGGTTGACACTTCGGTATTTTTTATTTTAGACATAATTTTCTCAGGGATATCTATTACTCTTGGTTTTGATGTGTTCATTTAAAAACAATGTGATGCCACTGCTTCGAGGACCGATTTATTGGTAAGTATCTTGCGAGTCGTGTTTGCATATGAAGGGTAAAAAAACCGTGTCATACATTGGATTGGTTTTTAATTGTCGAATTTTAGTTTAGGGCAGTATACTTCAATGTATTTTTTGAGATGTATGATGAGATACTGAATTTAACTCATACCGGTAATGCCTGTGGATTTGGAATCGCCGTTTGGTTCGCCGAGACTTAAAAAAGAATTATTGAGAGAAATATCTGATTTTTGACTGTGATATTCGCCAAATATTAATAATGTATGATTAAAATATTTTATAAAATTAAAATACAGCTTGTTTTTTTTTTAATTTCTCTAATTACTTTATTCAATGAGTACTATGTTTGATTTTTAAATTAAATGTATAATACCTATTCAGCTGCATTAGAATTATTAAAAGCACCACAGAATCCATCTATACTACCAGCTGATCAAGACACAATACAAGACGACAGCTTTTATGAGCTTCAAAATGGGGCAGAGATCCTGCAAGTAGAAGAAGACAAACAATGACTTGTCATTGAATGCCATACTAAATGATAATTTAGCATGGCACACATTCGGCTGACACCTCGTGTCATAGACTATACTCAAGTTTTAATGCCTGCCTTTATGTACAATCACATAAACTGCTATTTTTGATATGATTCTGATTTTACTTTTTGCTACTTTAAATGATACTGTTTATAAATAAATATGTTTTAAATATTTTTGGTCGTTACTTATTTTATTCGTGTTTTAAAACAAATATTTGCTAAATTTTCCTATGTAATAAACAGTATCAAACAGCATTTTGGTGTATTGTGCCGCATGCTAGATAGATACTATTAGCGCAGCATAGTAAACAAATAGTTGTATAACCAGTTTAACCAATTGAATTCCCATGTTAGAAACATTACGTTATTGCATTTTTAAATAGGTACTGTGTTAATTTTATATCTGGAGAAATCCGGATATTGGTAGTGGCAGCCCTGAACGAAAATTTCAATTGACTATAGATTGAATGTTCCGTGGAATTATCTCTTGTAAAAAATAGGGTATATAGAAGACATAATAATGAAGCTGTCATACAAATATCTCTGGCGACTACGGCGGAATATGGAAGAAAAAAAATAAAAACCAAAATCAATAAATAAATAATATCTTTGAAACGAATGTACTTAGAGAGGCCGTCATTGCCTCTAAATATACGTCTTTGAAAGTTCTATGCAACACGTAGAACAACACGACAGTTTCTTTAATAATTTGCACAATATCATTTTTTTTTCGTAATATCCGGGTATCTGAAACACGATTTTCAAATTTTTTTTTCTCGTAAACTACACAAAACTGACACGCGGGAGTTTTAGTCTCGCTTTTATAATGGTTTAAAGTACAGTAATTTGTAATAAAACGAGGATGTCACTTTTTTGGCTTCCACAAAACACTGTGCAGCAGATAAAACTCGCGACTCGAGTCGCCGTAGGCCGTAGCCCTTCTTCGTTCCAGAGGACGAAAACTTGTCTTTCTGCAACTCCTTGCCGTAGGATAACGAGACTAATGAGGGTAAAATTTCTCCGACGTTTGACTCACCATTCATGATGATTGTCGACGAAAGCCGACATAGGCGACACGTGCACCGTGTACGTGTCATTCGCCGAGTACTCGAACAGCCCATAGTACGGGTTGAACAGTTCTCTGGACAGCAGAAAGAAGAACTCGCGACTCGGGCCGCCGTAGTCCAGGCCTTCTTCTCCGTCCCAGAGGACGCAGAGCTTCCCTTTCTGGAGCTCCTTCTTGCCGCAGGACATGATGCGCCGGAAGGCGTCTTCTAGAAGATGCTCGCGGCGGATGTGGAGCCTGGAATATAGGGATTGTTGGTTAGGTTTATTTTCTACAGTCAACTGCAAAAATAAGTATCGAAAGAATCCGCTCATAAATATGTTACGACGTTCTTATTACACAGAATTAGAGTGCACTGAGACATATTTTTGAACATTTTTGTGTACACCTTATTTTGTCTTTGACTGTACATCATGAATTCATATCTGAATTAGGTCAACGTGTTTCGAAAACCGGGGCCATTTATTCGGCGACGTTGGTATAAAACTTATTTTTATATTTTATAGCATCAGATAAAGATTTTTTGACAAAAATACATTGCTTTGCAGGTACTAATTTTCACAAAGAAGCTTAAACTGCGGACGTTGTGTTGTACATAAATATTCCTGATTTCTTTCCCAAATCTATTGAAATCAGAAATAAAAAACGAGGTCCTCTCTGAGGTCTCTGTTCAAGCTGCAATAAAAATTGATTCACTAACTCAACTCTCTTTAGCTTCACTGGCCTGGTATCTCTTAAAAAAGGCTCTGACAGAAAACGATACACTCACTTGTTCCTTCTCGGTCTCCGGCCATATCCTTTGCTCTAGTTACAGGGGCTCGGATTTCATATGTTCGTTCTCAAAAAAGTTGGGAAGACTGGGATATAATCTACTAATACGTCCGTAGCTTGACCTCGAAGTCCCACCCCTGAGGCGTAGAGGCCTTAGACACCAGTCTCGCTCTAACAGATTTTGACAGAAAGGGATTCGGTCGAGTTGTAACGTAAAAGGATGTCTTGGATACTCACTTTAATTTCCCCGGGCCCTGCCCATATCCCTTGCTCTCGAGTTTCCTATAGAAAGCCCGCAGCTTGGCCTCGAAGTCCCGCCGCTGCGGCGCGGGCGCACGCGTGCTGCGCGCAGCCGCTGGCGACGCGTCTAGCCCTCCGTCGCCACGTAGCTCATTATCTCCTGCTCGAACAGGCTGGAATGGAAAGGGATGTACTCTCTGATACTCACTTTAGTTTCCCCGGGCCCTGTCCATATCCCTTGCTCTCGAGTTTCCTGTAGAAAGCCCTGAGCTTGGCCTCGAAGTCCCGCCGCTGCGGCGCGGGCGCACGCGTGCTGCGCGCAGCCGCCGGCGACGCGTCTCGCCCTCCGTCGTCACGTAGCTATCTCCTGCTCGAACAAGCTGGAATGGAAAGGGATGTACTCTCTGATACTCACTTTAGTTTCCCCGGGCCCTGCCCATATCCCTTGCTCTCGAGCTTCCTGTAGAAAGCCCTGAGCTTGGCCTCGAAGTCCCGCCGCTGCGGCGCGGGCGCACGCGTGCTGCGCGCAGCCGGCGACGCGTCTAGCCCTCCGTCGCCACGTAGCTCATTATCTCCTGCTCGTACAGGCTGGAATGGAAAGGGATGTACTCTCTGATACTCACTTTAGTTTCCCCGGGCCCTGCCCATATCCTTTGCTCTCGAGTTTCCTGTAGAAAGCCCTGAGCTTGGCCTCGAAGTCCCGCCGCTGCAGCGCGGGCGCATGCGTGCTGCGCGCAGCCGCCGGCGACGAGTCTAGCCCTCCGTCGCCGCGTAGCTCATTATCTCCTGCTCGAACAGGCTGGACTGGAAAGGGATGTACTCTCTGATACTCACTTTAGTTTCCCCGGGCCCTGCCCATATCCTTTGCTCTCGAGTTTCCTGTAGAAAGCCCTAAGCTTGGCCTCGTACTCCCGCCGCTTCGGCGCGGGCGCACGCGTGCTGCGTGCAGCCGCCGGCGACGCGTCTAGCCCTCCGTCGCCACGTAACTCATTATCTCCTGCTCGAACAGGCTGGAATGGAAAGGGATGTACTCTCGGATACTCACTTTAGTTTCCCCGGGCCCTGTCCATATCCCTTGCTCTCGAGTTTCCTGTAGAAAGCCCTGAGCTTGGCCTCGAAGTCCCGCCGCTGCGGCGCGGGCGCACGCGTGCTGCGCGCAGCCGCTGGCGACGCGGCGGGCGACGGCGCCGCGCGCCCCTCCGCTGGCACGTAGCTCATTATCTCCTGCTCGAACAGGCTGGAATAGAAGGGGATAGGTTAGTTTCATTGGCACTTGCCTGCTACATTTACGGGGTGACTGAATATAGGCTAAATGTCAATGCAACAAAGACTTTGTTATATTGGGGCAGCGACTTTTTAAACATCACTACAAAGTGACAGTAAAATTTAGGATGATGTGTTTTCAAATACTGATGATTTTTTTTATACCACGTCGGTGGCAAACAAGCATACAGCCCGCCTGATGGAAAGCAGTCACCGTAGCCTATGGGCGCCTGCAACCCCACGACCCAATAAAAACTTGTACACTCCTCTTTTGAAGAACCCCATACTGTAGTCCAACGGGAAAACCTCGGCAGTGATGATAGTAAAGATCCTTAAAAAATTACTGGCATAATTTACATATAGGGACTTGTAAGATGAGAAGTCACAGTTAGCCTAACATATGTAATTTAACTATTGTTTCCGAAGGAAAAGTAAAAGGTAAGTCGGCAATCGGCATTTTAATGGTTGTAAGGTGAAGATTAACGGAAGTAACTGCACGTATTAATCGGAGCGAAAAGTACTTT
Organism: Thaumatotibia leucotreta; assembly: GCA_025490895.1. NCBI lineage: Eukaryota > Metazoa > Arthropoda > Insecta > Lepidoptera > Tortricidae > Thaumatotibia > Thaumatotibia leucotreta. The sequence goes on along the minus strand of JALPQI010001342.1, from coordinate 6,237 downwards.
CATAAAATGGAAAATATATTAAGCTTTGATTTATCCATTGATCGAGGTACCTTTTGATAATAGGCTATTTAGCAAATGGTCAATAAATATAGATAGTGTTGCGATATCTGGTCCCGGTGTAATTTCCGTTAAGCCGTGACGTAAGCACTTTCGATAATAGCATTAATGAATACACCAGGCAATAGAAATCGACGAAATACTGGGAAGGATATGATAGTCCCATATTTGGACTGTTACCGCAATAGGAATAATAATAAAGGATCTGTAACCTCAAAGAATAGTTACGTAAAATATGCAAATGGTCGCTAAGAAATTGTACAAAGTAAGACTCTAAAATACCTAAAAGCTAATGAACTCGAAAAATTGTGTTCTCCGTGGTCACATTTTGGCGAATCAGTCACATTCAGACTTTATCAAAAGCGGATGACACTTCTATGAAAATGCCACGATACGATGCAATTTTAAAATTATAAAAATCACTAGTAAACCACAAGTACGAAACATCTTAAGTTTTATTAGATTTAGACGGAGTTCTGTTCTGTGATACATTTAACTCAATGTATTTTTGGTGTATACCGTTTATAATTGAGCAAGTATAGTACATACTCTATACAATTAATTTCATCTTCGTTAGAGTCATCGAATAATCTTTCAAGTGACTGTACGTCTTATAACAATTGCATAAGGTCCTTATTCTACAAGTAACTTTCGTTTTATAAAATAATTAAAGCAAAACAAGCACTATATGTGAAAGTCGGCGAACTGGCGGTAACAGAGCGTGAACTATTAAATTATTATGATAGAAGGAACCGTCTAATTGCTGGTCTCATCAATCCTCGTCCTGGCGGCGTGGGAGCGAGACACCATATGAAGATATGAACGCCAAAGTGGGAGAGGACTAAAGGCATTACATGCCTATATTTTTTTTGCTGTTTAGTGACGTCACTTAGAAATTGTCTGAACGAAAGTCTCCGTTTTGGAGATCAGGGGCCTGTTTATCAAAAGCTTGTAACTTGTAATTCAGGTGGAAGTCTCTTTTTAGCACCATTAATTAGATAAGGACTTCCGCTTGTATTACAAGTTACAAACTTTTGATAAACAGGACAGTTCATGTATTGGAGCTTTTCAGGAGCTATCCCTTAAATTTCGGTTTTTTCATTCATTAAAGTTTTATTCTCTGTTTTCAGTAGATGATTGTTTTTGTAGACCAAAGTTCTCATAATCATAAGATATAAGTAGTATGTCTGAGTACAATTAAATGACAAAGTTATTATATGTGACATAACTATCTTTATTAAGCGATATCTACTCGTATACTCGTACAGCCAGGAGGTTTAAACCGCGCAAAAACGATTTCCTAGGAATTAAAGCCACTTCGTCTCCGCGACAGCTGCAATCCAGCCTGACTAAAGGCTCTATATCAGTTACTAAATCAACGTTATGCAACCAAAGGCTCCGCTTTCCCGTTTCCCGTGAAACGCTAAAATGCCCACGAGGTGCAATGAACCGTGATAGATTATATCCAAAAAGAGGAGCGCAAGGCCGGCCCACATTAGACAGAGACAAAAAGCTCTGGGCTAGTAATACGAGTATAGTAATCGATTTAGGAGCGAGATTTAGGTGCCCCGCCCCCCGCTCGTGGTGGAGATTAGGTAATTAGTATAATTTCATTTGGGCCCGATGGCTGCGTTCCTTGGACCAAAGCTTAATCGTTGATCTTGATTGAATTTTTCGATATGTTTTCTACATAGATCTCAAATCTTTATAACTTCTATCGGAGTTTGGTTTCCTTTATGTGGCGTGAATTGAAGGTTGAATCACGCAAGTTATGCCAGCCAGCTTCGGAATTCTTACCAAGTTAGCGAGGGTTTTGATGTAGTTAATGATGCTGAAATTCTCACGTCGATGTTCTATAGTCAATGGTTAGTGGTGCAAGCCCAGAGTTTAGGTCACAAGATCACGTGGCAGCTCCAAATTGCCTAAATTAAAGGCGCACTAAGGTAACCGTTGTATCAGACATGCTTATATGAGGAGTGATGGTCACGACCACTCTGCCAAGTGTAACAACGAAGAAAGAGAGCGAGGTTTCGTATGTTTTCCCTAGCTAAGCTACATCTATATTAAAAGTCATCAGAAATCTGTAGGTCCGGCAGCTATGGCCTCCAAACTTCAAAGCATGTTTCGTCCTCCTTGAGAGGGCCTCTACCCTATCCCGGATAAATTATACTAATAGGTGGCAATCTAAAAATAAACGTTACCGTTACACAAATTATGTAACCTCAAAACCGTAGTCTAAACAAGAGTTCACTCCAGTGTTTCGCGGAAGGCGCGTCGCGGCCATTTGTCACGCACCCAAATGCAACCCGTTCCTTATACAGACGTCTCGGAATGGCCACCATGCGATTATTGTGAGGTCAATCGGAGCCATCGGCTTAGAAATCGATGTCATGTAGGCACTGGAGAAGTGGTCAGGGCTGGTGAACCTCTTTCAGGTCGATAATAATGGTGTTACTAGGTTAACGCGAGAATCGGAAATAAAAACCTTAAGATTTTTGACTTTCGTCGTTTTCATATCGATTATATTTTGATATTGACTTAGATTGAGATAGAAGTTACATAATTTTCTTGCCTTGGTCACAAACGTTAACATCGACAAAATTTTCCAAATTTTATAAAGGCATCTGCATTTCTAAATTTATTTCTACTTTTTTGGTCCATTAATGTCACCTAATTTAAGAAAGTGTAATCGCATTTTGCATTGTAATATTCCTAATTTAGGTTGATGCCAAAATTAGGTCACTAAATATACTTTGCCAAAATAGCAAAAGGTTAGGGGTTAAAGCGGTTAAGGGCGCTAGGTCATATTATAATATTCATGTTCACTGTAAACCTAGACGTATGTATATTGAAGAACACATACGATATATTGAAGTTAGCACGCATATAATGTTGGCAATTAGTTTGCAACAGACTCAATGCCAATGACATTACTGCATTGTTTGATCGATAGCTCGGCAGTTATGTGTATCACAAAGCTGATAATTGAGGAAACATTTCGGCGCACACGCACAAGGCCGGTCCGGAGTCCCGACTCGGTGGGAATGACCTAAAATTACACTGCCATCAGATTCTTGGGGCGCGTTAGATTGTATGGCTCGCCGGCAGGTTTGGAGATGCATTGTTCCTACCAATTGTGAAGTCTTTTTGAGTAGGAGCTCGTTTTATTCTGCAAGTCAAAGAAACAATCGAAATAATTTGCGTTACTGACGTCGAAATCAAATGAGCAGTTCATTGCTATTGTCTCCATTTCCTCTAGTATAAAGTATTACCTTTCTAAGTTGATTTTCTTTTTTTTTTATCTGGAAACAAGTGAACCTCCCACCTCCCTTATGGCATTCGTAAAGTCAGCCAGCAACATCATCTTATCTGGTAATAACGAAGACGCTCTCGGCGCTTTAGGCTAAAAAACTGATTTATACATATAATGGCGTTCACCGTCATTATACAAGCATCCGGCATATCCTACGCATATATCATTGAGCCCCCGAAAGTTAATGAGTGGACGGCGCGTGCTTGGCCCGGGGCAGAGCTGTTCCAAGCGATGACGAGACTGGCCAGAGAAACCAGTATAATGAATTAATTACTGTTATAATAGACTGTCAGAAAAGGGTTTATGCTTCAAACAAGCATAGGGATCGCCAGAGAAGCAGTTTTTGAAATTCAAAAGTATCCAATTCACATACGCTTTGCGCTGTTTTTGAAAAATACGTATATGCGGTATTAGGATTAAAAAATAAGGGTTTATTTTTTACAGTGAAATTAACGTATATGAAGTATATAAATAAAAAAAATCTAGTAATATCATTTTAAAACAAAGAATGTCGTGTTGGATAATGGCAGGATCTGGAGTGTAGAATGAAACTCAAAAGGCATGTTAACTGAGGACTACGGCACAAGCATGAATGCGGCTATAATATCACCCTCGTGCTTCTAAAGGGCATTATTGGCAACATATTTGTCGTCATATAAAAACAAAACCAAGTAAATTTTCAAACACGTAAGGCTCGAAATTGAATGCTTTAACAGAGCTGTCACATGGTCAAAGGGTTAAAGCGTAGCCAAGTTCTAACTAGCCTGGTTCCCCGAGATATCGGCTCGCATGCGCCGGCGCAGCCACTCCGAATACTGGAGCACGCCGGCGGTCACGCACCTCGACAGGTGCGCGAGGTGGGACTAGGCTCCGGGCATCAGTGCCCACGATAACTGATATCTTGATAACAATGGCAGTACCCTTCGGCAGTCCTATAGTGGTATAGAAACACTACAAGCTTTAGATTTCAGCTCAAATACCATGCCACTAGAAGAAGATTGAAAGGAATGAGACTAATCGATTAATACAGCAAAATAGTTCAGTGTATTCAGTAAATACGTAATAACAATAAATATAATAAGGCAAAATACACGGATAACAAAAACCAGTACAAGGATGTAATAGTACATTACTATAGAGGACGGGAAACGAAGGGTTACAGGCCAAGTAGATATATCAAACTTGCCATGAAATTAAATGAACTGATTTTGCCGAACCATACTATTTAAATTGTAAATAAACCAATAGTAGGTACAGTATCGCACAACATTTAAAAAAAAACATTCGCGCCAAACTTTTTTTTAATCTGTTCGAGGTATCCTTTTAACTGGTGGTATAGACATGAGTTCTACGGTTATTTTTTTTTTACTGTGGCTGAATGTCAAGACCTAGTGTCACAATCTGACGTTTCAAAACAAAAGACAGTTTGTTTGCAGTCCTAGGTGTGAAATAAATACATGAAATCTCTTTACATATCATCTTAGCACATGACACCGGATACATAGTATTTCCGGGTTTAATTTAAAGTAAGTAACATCAACATTCCGTAGCAAGTTTGAGAAAATGTAATAAAATAAATTCATAGTTTAATTCTTGCTCGCCTTAAATAATTGAGCTGTAAAATAGTTAATTTCAGGTCATTAGTAGGTACCTAAGCTACTCGTATTCCCAGAATGTGGCACTATTTATTTCATTAAATATTTATAATAATGAAGGAAAATTGTTTATATAAGGACAGGAAACTCCGTGAAAACAATATAAATATATCAACGTGGAAACTAAAATGTAAACCTTTGAAATGCGCGATAACACGTCCATTAGACGTTAATAGAGGAAACGCCGAATGGAGCGGAGCCAACAAAAACAGAGGTCCGATAGAAATGCAAATATAGATTAGATTACATCTAGGCTAGGGTTACCAGGTATAAATTTCTAAAATCCTGGCGAACCTGGACAAAATTCTTGGACAAAAATTAGCCCCATTTTCATGATCCTTTGTCGATACTCGTATTTCACTCATTTTAAATTAAAATGTAATTGAAATAAAACTATGAAAACGGATAAACTCGCGTATATTAACTAATTTTAACTTCATTCCGACGTTTCGAACACTTTACAGGGTTCGTGGTCTGCGAGTTTATCCGTTTTCATAGTTTTATTTCATGTGTAATCCTCGCGGTAACCGAAGAAAATATTAAAATGTAATTGATTAAACAAATGTTTATCAGCATAATTCAATAGTGTCTACCTAGAACTTGGCTTTATGAAGGCTGTGATATTATTGTGGCATTTTCTATTCACACCGATAGGTCCTTCCTTCCTAAAATCCTGGCCACTGGTCTATCCACTATCGCCTCAGAATTTGTAACAGTGGTAGCCCTGATTATCTAGATATTGGGATGAATAGACATCCTGCCTCGACGCCATGGTAACGAGCTCGGTCCCGTTGTCAGTCGTAATCGTTCCTTTTAGGTGACACTAATGATTGCAGCGACCTCTAAATAACTTGACAATTTTCCGATTGCCGTTCATCTGTTTTGTATGTGAAAACTCCGTTGCCTATTATGATTAAATTGAATTATTTGTAATCAGAAGGCGAAGTTTACCGTAAAATTACTAATTGAAAAAGTTGGTAAAGTATGCAAGGAATTTGGTACGGCATTAAAATCAAGATCCAAAATTATAGCTCGACTCAATCAAAGAAATCTAAATTTTCAATAAATCGAAAGAAGATAACTGCCAGCTATACGAAATTAATATCATCAATAGGTACGGCATTGGCATCTTAATGTGTAATCAAAAATTCCGGTGCCATAGTGGCCACCTGTGATTAGAGCTCCCTAGCATACTCGTAATGACGGCCTGCG